>DVXP01002124.1:0-13385 GCA_018235645.1 Junonia grisea | reverse complement strand
ATATCAACTTATTAAAATGGTTACCAAATAAAATATTAAAATGTTCACCGCATTAATAAATATAGAATTTGTTTCAAGAGAACAAGCGCTGGTAATCAAATTGTAAAGTCAATAGGTTTGTGTTTCATTAATCCGTTATTAAACAACTGCTGTTCCACGCGAATATTGAATTCTTATACGGTTTTATTAAAATATTAATATCTTTATTGTGTGGTTAAGTTCGTTATAAGCAATACAAATATGTACCTACCTATCTACTAATTAACACTTTTTAATTTGTAAAAAAAATAAAAATATACACATTTAGAAGATCTTTTATGAAAATTAATAATGATAAACGCGATAAATAAACTTAAATTTCAACGAATATTTATTAATTTTTGGTGTAAGTAAATAATATTCCCGACCGTTTTATTTGCGATATAAAATATTTGCAATAAATAATAATAACTGGCAATAAATGTGTACTTGCTTAAGCCCTCATTATTTAAATATACCTTATGAATTTTTTGTTTATGAGACGGGGAGGATAATGAGGATATTTTGATTTTATTAGACGCTACGAAGACCTTTAAAAGATACATTTACTTGTGGCTTAAGGTCTTCCCCCGTTATTTATTACCTCATCTACTTTGTATATTCTTCTTATATTTTAATTTCTGTTTATTTCTTCTGTCCTTACTTTAATAGACTAAAAATTCGGCGTGAAAAAGTAACGAATGTAATTGAAACACCTTATATTTTACATGAGATATGTAACCCTCAAAACACTTAATCCTTACTTATTGTATATTAAAAATAGGAAAGTAAAAGGAAATTTTGCAAATATAAAGATGATGGCCTTAATTCAATAATAGGATACTTTTTAATACAGAAATATTAAAAAGTATATAGTAAACATATACCTAGTAAACAACATCCACGCGGTCGTAGCCACGTTCAAAAGCAAGTAAGAAAATTAAATAAATAAATTTAGGACATAGGTAACCAAATTAATCATTTAATTGAACTCATGAAAAGTATGGCATATTAGGTAGTATACCTAATATGCCATAACAAAAAAAATGAGTAAACAAAAAATGTACTTTTAATACATTTGCACACAATGTGCTTGTTGTATATATCTTACTAGTTCATACAAATGTGCAGAGGAACCCGTTAATCGAGCTCATCAATACTTCGCTCACGTCCAACAAGCCAGCGCCGAAGCTGCTAAACTGACTGAAATATGCAGTCGCCAATATTCACTCGTCACGAAACAGAAATACAAGTTAAAAATTTGAATTTGGGTGACGTCGTGAATTTAAATTTCTATGATGTTTATGAATTTTAGTGTAGAATAAATCTAGGATTGGTATATTTTTTAAAATGTTTTTTATATTTTTAAGAGTAGAGTTAGTTGTAAAATAAAACGATTCTTGTACAATAAAAACTATCGTTATATCGATATCGTTTTTTATAGACATTTCTGACTTTACAACCGTCACTTTATTTCTTTATTTTCGTTAGTCTATATCGATGCCTACGTTTTAATATTATCATTATTTAGTACTATTATTTTCAGTTGTCAAATTGTCAGAGTACAGACATAAAAATTATTACTAAACTACTACTAAAATACGTAGTTTCTTAGTCATCCATTGGATCCTATTAATTTTACTTTTATTTGAAACTGTGTTTTGTAACCAACTAATGCTTTTACCAACAGTCGTACAACAACAACAAAAGAAAATACCTAACACAAATTATGAATAAAACACAGCAGTTAATAAAGACGTATCGTATATTGGAGAAAATTGTTTTTAAAGTTTTAAGTTGAAATTACACGTAAAGATTTTTTTTTTCAACTTAATTAGAATCATCAATTTTGGCACCATATAGCAAAGTACCATTATCAGCTACCATTATCAGTTCGGCGGTACAGAGGCTCACTCAAACGGCTGTAGTTCCGTTGTATATAGCTTTATTAAAATGATTTAAGATTCGTTAGAAAGCTGATAAAAGCAGCTAAATGTTTTATAATAACCTATATGTCCATAATCCTAAAGGTTACAAAGTTATATACATAAAAAGAAAAACAATATTTTTAGAAATGTTATATTTTTTGTGTTTTTTGAAAATATTTCCTTTGGTACTTACTTTACATCGATAGTTTCTAGGAATAAAATAATGCGTATGTAATAGCCTTTCATTTGACACCCCATTTAAGTAAATCGGTTCAGTAGATAGGCCCGGCGGCCATTTTTATTACGTTATAGCTACCACCTCCATACACTTAGGAAGTGACTACCGCACTTTTCGTGTTTAGGAAAATATGCCCAATAAGTACATACCAATATTTCGTATGGCGGAGATATGTCCCACAGAAATTTATATTTTTGGTATTGGGGACCGGATATAAATCTTTTTACTACCTACAACTTTGCTATACAATATTTTTTCATAGGACCCGTAATTTAGCCCTAAAAACAAGGTAAACAGTTTTTTAGTCTTCTCCCCCCTTCCCGAACTCAAATCGCCCGCAATTTATGTTTCCTATCATATTTGTTATATTATTAACCATTTGGAACGGGTTTCATTCTACTATAATTTTCTCGCCCATTTCGTCATTTTTAAAGATAAAGTCTGCACTGGTCTATAAGTAAAGTATATCAGATTTCAAAATATTGTAATTGTTTTCGTTTTTCATTTTACTACATATTTTAGTCAATTTCTTAATTGATGCTATTGATAATATGTTAAAACTATGCCTTCGCTGTTGTTATGTTGCTATTATTTGATATTGCAATAAGAAGCAGGAAAACAAGGAGATTTTCCTTCTATACACATAACAATAGAATTCCCAAAATATACGTTTCTTGAATATTTAACTTCTAAAAAACAGGCAAATCTTAAAAGTTTTTCAATGGTACATTAAATGTTTTCTGTGGCCTTAAATACCCCAAGGCCTTTGATAAAATACTAAAAATATTAACTTTTTGTATACACGAGAATATATTACACTACGTATACGTAGATATGGGTACCCGTATACCCGTATTCCTCGAAGCTACTTATGATAAGTATGTGTGTTGTTACAATATATGTTACGATTAATATAATTATTAATACTGATTAATTTTGTATTATGATTTTAATTCTGCTTAAATTCTTTACTTATTGTTAGTAACATGTATCCCACTGATTATAGTTTTTAAATAATCTACACTAAGTCCATAAATGTTTTTTTATCTTTTGTATTATATGTACATTATGTACAACGAGCAAACAAAATTTTATCTTTGCGATAAAATTGTGCTTGTTCACTGTATAATAGTAACACCCACTATTTCAACTGCATTAATTTCGGACATGAAGATAATAGGCAAAAATTCTGATAAACATTACTAAATACATAGAGAAGTTACATCGTAGGTATATTAAACTCTCTAAAAAATACCTGAGTTGCCCAGTGCGTTATTTGGTGTTATGTATTATTTTAGTCTTCTAAATGTTCAGGGTTTCATAAGCATGGAACTAAATTTTTTCGTTAGTTTATACGTTATAGTATTGACGTTAATTCTCTATAGTATTCAATGGGGAATCAAGAAACCGAAGAAGAAAAAAAGAAAAAATAAATGGTTTCGTAATTCATTTAGCATTGACTCTGCCAGACTCGAGTTTGTCGAGATGGGACCAAAAACACAAAATCTAGATTAACGTGAACAAAGCCAAAAGAAAAAACGATTATGTAGTAATATATACATAAATATGTGAATCCAATTCAAAAATGTAAACAGATCAATTACGATGACATTGTAAATTATGTACAGGATGTTTTGGCAAGCCGGTTGAATGATTCAATTCTCATTCGGATATTCTCTGATACAATTCTGATGAACAATTTTAGGACGCGGCTGAAGCCAAACATGGAAGACTGTTCTAGTATATTTATTAAACGACTAAAATTATAACATTCTAGTCATAAGTCTAGGATTAGGATAGTAGGATTGCCTATGAACGATTCTTTACCAATTCTATATTTCCAAAATTTTTTCCAAGGGCTAAATTAAGCTATGTAGAAAAGTTTTATGGACTGTCCTTTGTTTTTAAATAAGTCTTGCAAATGTTTTTAAGTAAAATTACATTTGATGAAGCATGACACAATGTAATATCGCAATGTTACAAAAATTACGTGTTCCTGCTTTTTTCGAAATACAATTGGAAAAACCGCACGTTTTAAATTAAAATTAATACTCAATACAGAACTGCCTGCAAAAGTATCTCCAATTGCGACAAAATTCATTTAGAGATTACAATGGAATTTTATTCGTCGATAAAAATTAACGAACAAGCAACTATTTCATTACTTATTCAAATTCCTTTTCTTTGAATCTTACTATATTATAAATAGAAAAGCAAGTTTAACTGCCGCTGTCAAGTCCGTTTTATTTACCGCCGGTTCAGAAAGTAGATCCTAGCCGAGAAAAACCGGCAAGAAACTCGACTGTTACTCTTTTCAAGTCCATAAAAGTTACAAAGGTTTGTCAAATACTGCTTTTATATGTTATAAAAATTGCTTTATGTATTTTGCCAGAAAGACAACGAGCATTGTGTCGTGAATAGGATTTTTAACAAAAAAAAAAAAAAAATAGCTCTTATCAAATGAACAGCGTTTTATTAGAGCGATAATAAGAGCGTGTATCTCCGAGAGTAGCTAGTTAAATTATAATTCACTTCCAAGTTCCAACGTTAACAATCATTTGACGCTGAAGTGGAGTTAAACGACTTATTTTCAGCGAAATGTTTTTGTAACATGTTGTGATAAATAAGTAGGTATTTCGTCACACACACGTAATAGTTGGACGTGTTCCTCCGACGTGGACGTGTCACCCATTGACGCGGGCGATCTACAATTTTTCATTACTAAATCGTCTCGACGGCGAATGCTTTTCTGATGACCGCTGTCTATTGTAAAACATAATAGTAATTTTCTTTACTTTTTATCCTATTAACCTAGACTGTGAATAATGGTTTTGAGCATTCGAATGTATATTTTTGGTAAACAAAAAGATAGCGTAAATTGAACGAACATATGTAGTTATGTAGCTAAAGCTACAAAATGTCGAATTAAGAACTTCCGATTTTAACCAACCTATCTACAATTTCATTTACAATGTTTGAAATAAAATACTGTTAAAGTTACATAGAAAAGTCTGGAGAGACCTACTTGAAGGCCAAGGCTAACATGCCGTCTACAGCATCTGGCTCAAGCCAGAGATGATGATGAAAATTACATCAATAATATCAAATATCGATAGATAAGTAATTAAGATTAGCACGAGTCCATAACCAACAGAAAAAGAACCTGCTAGAAAATATACTCTACGGAGACTAAAAATATTTAGGTACACTTAAATTTTCGTTGGCCTTTAGCACGTCATGTCAGATCTGGTTAAAATGCCAACCATTGTATTACAATAACAAAAACACTCACAATTCATTACATTCAACTCGTAAGACAAGATCCGACATCGAAACGTATCCCATTTAACTTCTCATTTATTGGGATCAATTAACAGTAGCCTGCTATGATGAAAACTATTGAATTGAAGATGATATGTCACGCATGGGACGGTATCAACGTCATTTGATTCAAACATTCGTTATGGATATGCAATAGACGGCACGTCTTTAGATAATTACTTGTTTTGTTTGCGTGATATTCTGTTTAAATTAAGGCCTAAAAACGCTATGTTTGACTTGAGGCCTAATAATGTTAAGCTATCGTCGCGTTTCAGTACATTGAGATATTATTTCAAATCTTATTTAGATTATATTTCAAATCAACTCAACAACTATAGCAAAACGATATTGATTCTTTAACGCGATTAACTTTTTGTACTATCAGTACTTTACCGTGGCAGAGCCATGCATTTGCACGAATGGGCCTCACAGAAAACCGGCGTAAAATGACGCTTGCGTCGTGTTTCGCCGCGTGTGTGAGGGTACCGGAGGCCCAATTCCCCACCCCGTCCCCATTAATTCCCCCTCCATACCCCCTAAAAAGCCGGCAACGCATTTTGTATCTCCTTTGGTGTTGCAAATGTCCATGGGCGACAGCATTCCATGTTAGCTCGTTTGCCGTCCTAACCCACAAAAAAAAGTTAATCGCGTTAAAGAATCAATCCTCCTCCTTTTTGAAGTCGGTTAAAAAGTACCACTACCTAATCATCTTTCCATTCCAAATCTATTATACACATTCCGTATTTCATTATGTAAGTTCATTATGTATGTATTACATATTTCATTATGTAAGTTAACGAAGATTTTAAAAACTAAGTTTTGTTAGACAGAGAAGCAATAGATTCGGTATGTACACAAGAAAACAGCAACCACAACCTAAAATGCTAATACGCGAGAACAGTTATTCGTTTTAACCGTGATTACATTGTAAATGACAACATGCGTTCAAACAAAATGTATTTACTCTATCTCCTAGCTCAAACATCGTGTGTACATAACTAGGCATTATTCATAACGTTTTGTATAAGGATAACAAGATATAGAAGAGGTGATCTCAGACTAGGACTGGCGGGGTCAGTATCTATGTGGAACCATGACTTGTAACATTGTAGATTGTATCGGTAGTAAAAATAGAATAATAAAAATAAAGAGACTGTTTCTAATTGTTTATTCCAAGATCTGCTAGTCCGGTTTAATTGTTTATAGTAAAGGGAATGAACTAACAGGTATAAAGCTAAATGTCAATCAATCTGGCAAACAGTAGACAAGTATCGAGAAACGCAGGAGATCACGAATATTAAAATAATAAGGATATACGTTTTAAATGTTTACAATAGATATGATAGGAATGAAGAATCTCCGAAAAATATAGTTTTCTTTCCTTAATTCTCTTAGAAGAGTCCAGAAATTATAGCCCATACGAAGCAGACTCCTATTGTTTTATCTTATTGTTAGAAATAAATATGAAGTAAGAGTCATCAAGTTTTCCGCAGGTTTAAGCATCAGAATACGTTTTCTCTTGGAAATCGCTCATGAAATGAATAAAATTTACGAGCGTACAGAAACATCAATTAAAAATAATCGTTTACTGGAAAAGTTTAAAAACAATTAAACCGTAAAATATCTAATTTTAAATCTCAGATACTTTGAAAACTTCTTAAGGAATGTAAAGAGTTTAGAAAATTTATAACAGAAATGATCTTGAAAGATTGAGATCTAACGAGTTTGTAATCTTACAGATGTCATAAATGTCATGACAACTATGCAAGACAGTTATACAAACTTTGCATACATTATGTTAATTCAAAACACGCAAAAATACAGTAATTCATTATCATTTCCAGTCTTAGATGCGAATCCAATCAAGAAAAGCGCCATACCGGCGCGGATTGTCTCACCTGCGCACGCGCACCGAATAGTTTAGATTAGTTTGTATAGCACAGAATTCATGTGACGATCACAGCGGCGTGAGAACATTAATCTGGTGCAGTAGGTAGTGACTAATTTAGCCATGGGAACAATAGCTTGTGCGCCCGCGCCGCGTGCCAAGCTCCTCTGTTTACGTTTATGACAAATCGTACACGCCTTTTAAACCGCTTCCTCGACAATTAAATGGATTATTATCGGTCGCATTCAAGGTGTGCGGCCATTTGCTTTTTATTGCCGATTGACATTGATGCCGTCTCGATCGATGTTTCGAGACTGTGATTAGAAGTTATATTGGATCGGTTTATTAATAATGTGAATAAGTTACGAATGTTCTAATCGAGAAATGAATTAAATTATTGTGATTAGTGTTAATTGAATAATCACTTAGGTATATTGCGCGCTTATAAAAAATAAATATATTTTATCATGCTTTATATTATTAATCTAATGGTAATCCACCATAAGAGTTATCACAAACGACTTACATTTGTCATTATTATCATAATGCAAATAATGTGTCAACTTTTATGTTATCTTATTTATATAGGTATGCATATTAAAATATAATTTATTGACGATTTTTAATATTGTAAAGAGGTATAATTTTGGTTAAGTTAAACTGGAGCGTAGATATATGACGATAAAAAGTGGCGTATTTCCTTTACATTGACATAATGATATAGGTACCTGTCTACTGAATAATTTTATGAAAATAAAATAAAAATCTGCAAGATTTTTAAGAATAATTCGGCTGCCAATATTACAGGAAAAAGCCACAAATTATAAAATTGTACATTACCAAATTAGGTACAGGTTTTAGACATAGGAAGCCACTTACTGGAAATGATCATTTTGCGATTATGAACGTGGGCTATGCGAGAGGGGTCCTTACTATTTAATGGTTGATAAGATAAGATTCTGTACATTGGTTCAGATGAATATTTATACCATGTATAATACTTGCTATCAAAGCAATTATGTTTTCATTGAAAAATATAAAGATTTTACTGGATAATCATGACTACAAGTAACACTTCTGGATTTTTCTTGATTTCTTTTTCATAGCCAATTTGCATAAAAATTATATAGGACCAATTTTTTATTATTTTAATTAGACAATAAGTAAACAATATAACCCCAATACCTATACAAACTGTATTTTTTTTTATACAGGTACATAAAAGCTAAATAAACATTGAAACAAAAAACTTCACGGAAAATCAAAATGAGGTTACTTTTTATCTTCAAGAAATTGTGCTATGTTAATATTAACGTCTTACAAATAATGTCTGAAACTAGAATAACGAACTGTATTGTTTCTACATCAAATGTTCCACGAAAATATATTAATGGAACTGTTAATCATTGGTATCGTCTGTTTCAGTAATAGAAAACAATTACTATGAAACAGACTGAAACTGTACGAAAAATGTCTGAAATTAATACTTTAAGAGAAAAAAGGAAAAAGGACAATAAAAACTTAAAACTAAAAAATAACATAAAATTTAAATTTATAGCCCTCGCAGACGACAAAATTTCTATCGGTCGATAGTTTCGTCTGGTTCTTATTTACTACCTATTTAGTATGTCTATGTATTGTCTACTTAGATGGAATCGATTAATATTTCACTGTCTTTAAAAAAGAGAAAACTGTCTTCCTATAGATAGTCTATGGCTTGACGCTATAGACAATCAAAAAGCAGATAGTTAAAAAGATAAAGCCCATGATTGCCTACTTGCTTACTGCTGGTCAGTATGGGACAAATATTGCAGTTGCAATATTTAGTGTTTTGCCTTTTTGGTTTGCATGATATTCAGAAAAGCACGAGTCTGTGACAAGCTAACGATATACCTGTAGGATTACCCATATCATTGTGGAATTCGTGACAACACATTAGACTATGCTATCTCCCACGTACACATAATAATAAAACTAAAACAAATATTATCACTACCTATTTATTTAATTAAATTATTAAGAGATAAGTTATCTGAGAACAGCTACGTCATTTAGTTTCGGTAGACGGTAATGAGTCACCGTACAAGATCAATGGCAGACGGATTTCGAACCGACTATTTTCGACCACATCTTGGGAACAAACACGTGATTCTAGATCATATGTGCGGAAATGTATTAAAGAATTGACTTATATTTATCACTAGTTTCGTATTGCTTCTTAAGTGGCCCACTTTTTGTTTGGTGATTACTAAATGGTCGGCTACAGCAGCTATAACCTATTAGTGGCTCTATCAATGGATTTTAGTAATAATGTTTTTATTAGAATAGTAATTGAATCTTTGTTACGATTTAAATGTTTAATATTCAATTAGCTTAATAGATATCATTCTTCCCAAAAAGTATCACTTATGTGGAGAACGTTTAAATAATATCTCAAGTTTTTAATGCGTCATAAACGAATTCGTTAGCCTTTACACTTTTCTAGACTATAGAGTCTCGGTTACTCAACATCCAAAAACAGCGACATTTAGGACCTTACATCCATAAAAGGGTGAGTGAGTCAGACATAAAACAACTACAATTCTATAACTGACAGTACATTGGCAGTATAAGGAATGGCTAACACTTATCATGATCTTTAGGTAGATTTATGGACCGTCGGTCTTATTCGCCAATCTCATGAACACGCCAGTCTTGTCAGCAAAGAGACATGAGACGTGTAAACGTGTTTAATTCAGTGATGGCGAGCGTTGGACTTGCACAAAAATGTTTACATCTGCCACGCCAGGTTTGGCGAATTAGTAAGCCCGTCATTTGACTCTAGTTGCAAAAAATCTGTAATATATTTCACATAAGGTGATACTTATAGTAGTAGCATAATATGTATATAATAAATCACAGCCCGATGTCTCATTACATGAATGGTAGGTTACGAAATTGAGTAAAATTAACGACCATATAGACTTTGACAGGATAACTTCTGTTAATACAGTTAATCCTGAATATAAGAAGAGAACGTGTCGTGTTGCTTTCGCATTCAGTCTGGTCTGATGACCGCACGGTAAACTTCACGTCAACGACTTAAGTATCTCGAACAGTTTGCACATGCCTTTGTTATTGGACACTATCACCCATGGACATTTGCAACACCAAAGGTCAAGCTTCAAAATGCGTTGCCGGCCTTTTAGGGGGTGTGGAGGGGGTATGGAGGGGGAATGGATGGGGAATTAATAAGGAAGGGGTGGGAAATTGGGCCTCCGGTAACCTCACTCACGCGGCGAAACACAACGCAAGAGTCATTTCTCCGAGGGCTTCAATTTAGTTAATTTTAAGCTAAGAAAGTGATGCCGTGGATAAAATCCAGTACGTACATTAAATTTGCATTCAATTCGTCATAAATACCTACTGATATGAATGAGAATTGAGTCGTGTGATAAGTCATATTCTTGATATATCTACCTATTAATGATTATTTATAGTTCGATTCCTAGCATTTTAGTCCAATATAACTTCAAAACATGACGTAATTTAAGCTATAAATAATGATATTTCAGCACTTTTTTTTAAGCAACACTTTGACGTTATTCTACCATATGTGCGATCCATCAAAACATCTGGTTTAATTAGGATAGTTTTTACATGTAGTTCATTACGTTAGAGTTTATTCATGTAAACAGAAGTATCAAACAAAAAATACACTTTTTATATTTCGAAGGTTCACGCTAAATGTTTTAACATTATTAAAATAACGAATATATAATATTTGTCATTAATTTATGTTTTAAATTTTGATCAATGAAAGGTACTAATAATATCCATAATCTACAATATTTAATAAGTAAAACCTTGAATCAATTATCATAACATGAATGTTTAATATAAGTTTTCCTCTTATATTGTTAACAATTTGACATACAAAATAATGAAATAGCTTTATCCTTAATCAAGTTAGCCACAACAAAAGTAATGGCCAAAAATTCTATCCACAATCCATGATCAGAAAAAAATCCTATAAAAATTACATCTCAGGTATACAAGTATATTATAAAAATTTGTAAAAAGGCTTTCAAGGTGTTTGTAGTCGCTTAGATTTACCTGATTTTTTTGTACCTACATTAGGTAGGTATGAGAATAGACTGTAAAGTATATTTCATAATTCATACTGCTAGGTATTAGGACGAGGTGTCACTTTAGTATGTGTAAGCTAACCCTTGGCCTCTTTCTAAGAATATAGGGGTGCCGATGCCACTGGGTTTTAGTGAGCAAACTGGTGTGTATTCTCTTTTCAGGAGTCCCACATATCACAGGCGGGATGCGAAAATGCATTTCCCACCGTGAAAGAAAAGGACGTTCATATCCATAAGTTTAGCACGATTTAAACAGAGAAGGGCAGTTTTATATTACAATAATCACAGAAATTTACATACATGTAACAAATTATTTATAAACATAACATATGTAAGGTCGGGATATCGCAAACACAATCTGACACGCGCCATGTAAATACTTGTAAAATACCACTGTATTATAATATACAATTGTGTATTTTGATCGCACAATAATGTAACGAGACGCTCATGGCCATTCACCCACACTACAGTACGAACAAGAGTATTTTCTCCTCTGAGATGTTTATTAATTATCATGTATCATGAGGCTGACAATTTTACTGAGTGAACATTTTGTTCACATGATACACACATTTTTATATGAAGTAAGTGTAAATAGCTTTAGGTTTTGAGGCCTTAAACCAGCCAATAGAATTATTAGTCTGGTTAACAAAATGCTGTTGCTGAGCCAGTCATTTTTACCAGATAAAAAAAATTATAATATTTTATTTGGGCTTCCAACTTTTCAGCTATAAAATTTCATGACAACAGGTTTAGTATCTACCGTGCGGAATAAAAAACAAAAAAAACCCTTTCCCATTTCTAAATATGTTAAGATGTAAAAAATAAAAATAAAAAACTGCAACATTATAATGTATAAAAGATAAAAGCAACATTTCAAGTCCTAATTAAGCCAAGTAACAATGTGGTTGCTCAATTCAGGAAGGGGACGATTGTCAGGATGGGAAGAAGACTCCTTCACATTCAACAGCTTGTGAAATGCAATGGGGAGTAACTTTATAAGTATTGTGTATATGTTAATGCTTTTCTTTTTTTTTATGGAATAGGGCGGCAAACAAGCTGACAGATCACCTGATGGAAAGTGAATGCTGTCGCCTATGGACATTTGAAGCACCAAAGGAGCTACAAAATGCGTTGCCGGCCTTTAGGGGGTATGGAGAAGGAATGGATGGGGAATTAATGGGGAAGGGGTGGGGTTTTCTGTGAGGCCGTGGTATCACTCCGGTCGAGCCGGCCGATTCGTGCAAATGCATGGCTCTCCCACGGTTTTCTAATTAGACCTTCTGTAGTTCTGTTACACTAGTCATAAAACTTTGTCATGTTATTTTAAATATACCTACTACTTTTTCTGAAACTTTTAACTTACATTATTGGAAAAAAGCTCTCCTGAATTAAATAAAGTTTCATTTATTTAATTTAGAAAGAGTCATTATCAATTGAACTGGTACAGATGTATGGTACACCTGTACCAGCAGTTCAATTTGCTCATGAAACGTAAATGAAAATGTAACCTAGCCTTCTGCTTTTGTAAGAATAATACACATGTGTAATTCTTATTTATAATAAAAATGTTTAATATTTTACTTATAAGATTCATATTTAATGCATAAATAGTATTTATATATAGGTATAACAGTATTTCAACAATAATTAACTGAGGAATTTGTTTTTATAAGAATGACTTAATTAAAGCAAACATATTGATTTTTTTTAAATAACTTAGAATATTCCATTCCTATAAAAACTATTATTTATTTCAATTAAGATGAAGGTATAAAGTTTAATGCTTAAATCCTTTTTGATTACAAGCAACCAATTTATTTGGCAAGGTCTCATTATTTTTGTACCTTGAGGTCTTCAAT
>DVXP01002123.1:0-13385 GCA_018235645.1 Junonia grisea | reverse complement strand
GGAGTTCCACACAAAAGCGAGCCGTTGCGATTAATGCGCGACATCGCATTACTTTCGATGGACATCTGACTTTTATAAATAATTAGCGGTGTTTAGCGTACTAGCGTACGTAGCGTTTAGTAATATTTGTATATTACTATTAGCGGCACTCCTCACTCTTATGGTTCTTTTGCTACTGTTAGAATGAGATAAATATAACTCTAGGAGGAATTTAAAAACTTCTATATATTTTACTTATTATAAAAAAGGTGCTGTCCTCTTTACTCAAATAGTCAATATATATTGTTAGAAGAAGGCAACCAACATTTAATTAGCGTTTCTTATAATTTTGCAGATTTTAAATATGACAAACAACAAAACAAGAATTACGATTTACAACTCTTTTTCTATTGATTTCAAAGTTTTATCAAAGTTCCTGGACAAACTACATATTAAGCAAAGAATTTATTTGAATTTTTGATAATTAATTGTGGTAAGTTAAGTTTTGTTTTGCATGTTATGTGTTAAATTTGAGAAATATGTTCGAATAATTCAATATAGTTTATACGATTTCCTGATTGGCAAAATAATAGGCAATGTAATATGATCGTTTAAGGTATACAATTACGTAAACATCCTTACAGCTGCACCGCGGACAGGATATAACAGCCTGTTATGAGATATAATTTATTTTTAATGGACATGGATAATATCCGTTGGATACAGTAGTGGTATCATGTTAGGTTAAATTTGTGATTCAATTAGTTATGATTGCACCCAAAAATCACAGCTTCTGACTCATAGATGGTCAAAAGTTTATTTTTCGAAATAATGTTGAAATATTAACAAAAAAAAATAATAATCTAGCTATTCAGTTATTCATTAAATGGAGATAATGTTCACCACGAGCGCCAACTGATTTATGTTGTATTTGTCAAAATTTACGATGTACAAGAAACATTATAGATACACCAATCTTAAGCCAACGCTATTTAACCCGGTAGGTGGTTATATCGGATCAACTTTAACAGTTGTACAACTATTTCTAGCAGTCGATCGTTTGGTGCGTTCTGTTAATTCACGAACAATATATAAGTGCGACTGGATATTTTGACCTGATAGCGACCGTTTGTGTTGTAAAATGGGTTGGTCCTCACGCTGAGGTACTTACTTGTACATTTGGGCTTCTGGAATTATAAATTCCCTTTTAATTGTGCGTCAATCAAAATACGTAATATTAGTAAAACATGTAATGTAAGCCTCGTAACTAGGGCTTATTTATTAACGAAGAATTGAATTACCCATTCACAGCCGTTATTAGGGCTGTTCTATTGTGTAAACTGATTGTTACACAAATGAACCATCGCAAGAGTGATGTGTTATCTTGACAGACATCACATTCTCAGCTTATAACGTTAAATTTGATCGTACAACATACGGTAACATTATACACTATACATTATTACATTCCTGTCACGTCGAATATATACAGGCTTATCAAAACGTGTACCTTAATGTCATATAATACGTCCAATTTACCCCTGTCAGGGATTTGAGTTTAGGCAAACAATAGGTATACGTTTAGGATTAATTTTATATTGGGCTTTATCTTTAGAAATGGAATATATCTAAAAATATTTTTCGTTCGCGTTTCTACTGATGGGTACATTTTGGTCGTACGTTGTGTATATTTGAGTCGATCCCTGGATAGTTTGTGATACAATTGTACCGGGTAGATGGCGTTGGTACTGGACGGGGCAACGTCTGCCTTGTCCACTAGTATTTTTTTTAAACCGATTTGATGACGAATATGTGATTTTTCGGAAACTGTATTAAATGAAACGGTGCAGCTTATATGGCAATAAATATTTTATTATGTTATTACTGCATTTCGGCAAAGAGATGAAAATGGTATTATCGTTTCTACCCGAGTTGTTTCTTATTAATATTATTATAGATTACACGTAATATATAAATGCACCATTCAAAATATTTTTATAAATATATAAATAGCTATTTAAACAGCAGGAAAATATTTTGCAACAGAGTCCAAGTTTACATTAAAAGGACGCATAAATTATTGCCGGCTTCGAGGCGGATATTTTAGTTAATTCGTAAACTTCATACTATTCCCTTTGCTGGCAACGAGTTAAGACGTTAATTAAAACACTTTGCTAACTTTTAGTACTGAATTTCTAAAAGTACGGCAATCAGCTTAATAGCTCAATCAAAGATCAAAACAGCCCCATCACGCTGAATGTATTATACGAGATTTACTCTTAACTT
Source organism: Junonia grisea (assembly GCA_018235645.1). NCBI lineage: Eukaryota > Metazoa > Arthropoda > Insecta > Lepidoptera > Nymphalidae > Junonia > Junonia grisea. Next base: position 11,120 of record DVXP01002123.1, on the reverse strand, counting down.
TTTATTAGCAATCTTATTTTGTTTTGAGAAATGTAAATGTTATTTTTTCCTTTCCGCTTACTAATTTTACGGAGCAATTAAAGGGTTTATTTTATTAATGTTTCGGGAATTCCAGTGGTGCTATTGTAAAGGGTTGGTTTAAAAAACTTTTAATGATAAAAAAATCTTATGTTTATGGTAAATAATAATAGTTTGAAGCAATTTGAGGAGATCTACAGATATGTACAATAATAACAGTTATACTATAAAGCATTCATAAGACGAATAAAAATAAGTTTTTCCGATGAAAGAAGATTGCACCAAACGATCGGTAGTTAAAATATTTTTTCGTGTAATACAATTCTGCAATGCAATGAAAATACAAAACCATTTATCTTTCTAACAGTAGTTGCCATTTTTCGCATCTACATTTTACAACGTATGTAAATATTATATTTATATTGTTATCATATATAACAACCTTACTCTGCGTATTCCGTTTATTTGGATGTACCAGATAAATTTAAAAAAATCAAAACCTTTAAATAACAAAATTTGATATAATTATAGTCAATTGGTCAGTGTTTTCCGAGATGTATAAAACATATTTATAAAATTACGTACCTATATAAATAGATATACCTATTTTTAGATATTACCTATTTATAGATATTCCTTGTTTAGAATTACAAGTTATATACATACATATGTACCAAGAATAGCTTTTCATAATATTTTGGTAAGTTTTCCGTGACTGGTTTCCCAAAAGACGGCCGAGTTCGTGTAGATCGAAGCAGAACGTTTTAATAAGAATTTAACGCTCCACGAACAGTCTGTACGCCATTATTACTGAAACCACTATTCTCTATTTGTAGTAGGTGAAGCTTACAGCGCGGGTCAAACGTAGTGAGGTGCTATGGAGTGTATCGATAATTGATTAAATATAAAACATTTGGATATATAATATTTATCGTAACAATTTAGATATAAACTAGTTTGACCATCGGGCCGGTCAGATTTCGACCATGATATATTCTTGAACATTTAAGACAACTTAAACAGTGACAAAGTTTTTTGTTTAAAAAGGGTTACGAAATTTTTGCTTCACGTATTATTCTTATTATACTTAATTATTATGTATAAAAGTAAGCCGTTTAAATCATTTTTTTTATATTTGCTTTACACGATGCAGAAAAAGAAAATGTAAAAAAGAATCTGCCATCGCGAAGTTTTTTGCCTAGATTTAAGTACCTTTTTTTCCTGAATTGAAAGTTTTTAAAATTTTATATACAAATCTAAAGTCTTATACCTGTTTTTAGCATATATGCTTTATCCATCTTGAGTATCAAATGTAAATAAATAGTAAATGTTTTGTGCATACCGATACTAATATAACAAACATATAAAAACGCCTCGCGCTCCCCTCACTACCATTCCACGCTTCAGCCCCTTTTAATAAATAGCAATATTTCTCTTTTGAGCGTAATATAAGCCGGTGTCGACTTGCTTCTACATTACTTCCACAATTATTGCAATTACTTTGTCCGGACCTTTGATATTACCGTAAAGACGTGTATTATATAAAGAATCTTTCAATGGACTATTTTTTTATCAGACATCCGGCTATTCTATTGAAGTTGAAATTCCTTATTCATTGACTGTTCTTTTCATTTCTTTTATATAATTTTATGATAATGTCGGTTGGTAAGAAATGTTAACGACTTATAAGAATTTCTTTTGCTATCACAAATCGTAGTCGAATCACTTGGTAGAATGTTTTTATGATTTTTTTAAACAATACTTAGGTACCATTTTATAATTTTATGGGTACGTAGTAAAACGGACAACATTCGAGATAAAAAAGGAATAAAATAATGAAAGGACTTTAGTTACTACAAGCTATATTCTTAAATTATTTATATTTATATTCCTTTTAAGCCCGAGGATTAATCATGAATATTTGTATCAATTGCGATCGCGTTTAAATACTAATACCATATATTATTTGTACTACTCGTAAATGCAATAGATGTTAGCTGTTTATAGCTATCAGTACACTATAAGTAATGATATACATTATATTATTTAAAAAAAGGTACCCGGAATCTAAGAATCACTTTGGGATTAGTATTTACAACTCTACCTTCTGATCTCCTTGTACATATAATTTTATTTATAGAAGCTATTTGTATCATTTTTTTATATTTTTTGTTATAATTCAAGTTAGGATTATTAATACCTTCATTACTTGGAAATAGAAAAGATCTAGCACCTGCTCATAAATTAAAGTTAATCGTTTAATTAAGATTTACGTCACGATTATTCTCAGCTCAAAATAACTAAAAGGATTAGCGTTAGTAAAGCAACTAAGCTTATATCTGTTGCTGCACATAGCCTGTTGTTTTAAGGTTAATGAGCTCAGACAATTCCTAGGAGTATTTGTATTAATTAAATCGGACAATCTACTGAAATTTCGTGTTTTATGCCGACAAAGTAATGGATAAAGTTTCATTGCTAGCTTTTATCTAATTTATTTTTATCGTTATATGAGGCGGTTTATGAGCCATTTTAGAGCCCCTTGCAACGGATTGCAATCAAACGTAGCGAATTTGTAACAATATTATTCTATGCGAGGGCCGATAAGAGCGTGTTTCATTTTATTTGACGACATAAGATTATGTATAAAGTATTTGTAAGCGTTTCATCGTTTCCTTTTCAATTAATTTAAAGATAATTTATCTGATATTAGATTTCAAAAGAACAAGGCATTAAAATAAGAAAAGACACAAAAAAGTTTTATAAATGACGTTTCTGTTGTAAATCATAACACGATTTTTATATTGTTGCTCGAAACAAAACAAAAATCTCTCCTCAAAGGTACGACCGACCTAATTCCGAAAGAAAGAATTCGAACCGTAAATCTTTTTACGATCTTCTTCGTTAACAATTATTGTTAAGAGCAATTTAATTTCAAAAATTAAAAATACCAAGGCATTGTACTTCCACCGTTCCTAGTCTCGAGAAAACTATATTGCGTTTTTTTATTAAAAATACGGAGTGTTCCAACGAGGGGTAAACGAGCACTAAAACGTTATGGTTACTGCGGTGACATTCGCGCCGTTACCTAACTTATAAAATTGGTTATTCTCCGCAATGGCCTCACTTAGCCATTAGATATATGTTATTTTAACACATGATTCCGAAGTTTAATTTGTCCTTAAAACTTTTACATTTGCAATAAATAATAAAAAATATATTACTTATCGCAGTGGAATCTTGTGGAACGTAAAAGTTAATTTCGATTTTAAGAAAATCATCAAAATATTGTTTTTTCTTGTTTTACCACCTTTTTATCGTATTTAGATTTAAATACGCACGGGTACCGAAATTTTAAGCTGCGAAAATAGGTACGGGGTTTCAATTATTTCGTTCGCGAATAAGGAACTTCAACTGTTTAAGAATAAATTAACAACCTGTAAACATTCCTCTATTGAGCAAAGGAATTCTTCTCCAATTGAGGAGAAAGTTAAGAGCTTAAACAACCAGGCTGCTCCACTTCGGGTTACTGGATATACCTACATGTGTTTATATTTTCACGGCATATCCAGGTTTTCTTAGGATTTTTTACTTATCCGTCGAGCACGAGATAAATTTTAAACGCAAATTACAATCTTTTTGTTGAATTAAATTTAAAATGTTCCTGAAAATTCAGCTATGCTAGCCAGTTTGAAGCCAAGACCATCGATCAGTCTACAATCAGTTATCGTAGTGTTTTCACCACCAGGTCATTACCATCTTTATTGTTACTTTACATTATTTTTATTTATTAATGACACAGTAAATTGTAAAAGTAGGTAGGTTCATAAATTGCAAGAGACGTGGTAAGTAGTAAGTAAGTACATTAAATCTAAACAGCTAATAGTGTTCGGTTGCACGTGAAAGCTAACGAGAGTTATTTTATTAACTTCGTTCATTATTTGTTGTGTATCATGGTTAAGGAAGAATTTTTAATAGTACTAACCACTTAAGCGAGAACAAAACTTCGATATGTTTTTCAGTCAAAGGAAAACTGCAACGTACATTCAAGATGCCGCCGCTAAAGCAACCAAGCGATAAAAACAATGGAAAAGTTTATTCGCTCGTGTTTAATTAAAGATACAAATTTAATCCTCGTTCAAATAAAAGCGCGGTATTCAAACGCAAAACAAACAAGCAATTTACAATTTACGTATATATCGCGAAACACCGCATTTACATTAAGGCAACCAATGATATCCGTTGCTTCTGTTACGTGAAATTTCCATTTGGTATGTGGGAGTTTGCAGAGCGAAATTATTAGGCAATTGTTTGTTTAGCGGTTCGGCTATAGCCTAAACAACATCGTTATATGTGCATCGGCGTGATAATGAGTTCTATGCGCATATCGCCATGGCGGGAATGTTAATGCGCCACGTGGGGGAGCGGGACGGTGGATGTGTAATTGCAAACTTTATACTTATATGTAACCAAACAATTAAAAGACTATGAAAATTGTAAATAATACATTAATTTTAACATAAATAAGGTACTACTTGGGTCTTATCCCACACCTGATAATTTTCTTGTTTTTTTTTTTTATCTTCCCGTGGAAATATAGCCTCGCGTCTATAATAATTGAACTTTTTTATTCCTTATACATATCATTAGTTGCTTGACAGTTAAATTTCAACAACATTTGTTCAGTCGCCCGAGTGACCGAAACGAATAGACAGACACACAGAGAAAATTAGTCCAACTTTATTTATACGTAACTATGTACGAATAAATATAGGCGTAAAAGTACGACGATCCCAGAACACAGGATTTATGAGTAGATCCATAGAGTTAATTGAAAATAAAAACATTTGTAAATTAGATTTTTTGTTAAATCAGTTACAGGAAAAAAACATTTTAATTAACGTAAAATAGCCATGGGCAGTTTTTACTTTAACACAAAACGCCCGAAGTTGAAATGAAATATCATTAGCAAGTTTTCGTAAGCAGTACTGCCCTTAGTCAGACGTCTCCATTCCGGTTGTTCGGTACCGTAACTTCAGGTTCAATCTTAAAGAAACAAACAAAAAATTCATAAAAATTCAGTGGAGTGAGCGCAGTTGTCCTTTTTGGTCCTCTCGCGAATGGCCCGACGTAAAAGAGTCTGACAGAAACTTGTTCGTGGAAGTCGATTTAAGTTACGAAGAGTGATAAATTACATTTCATGAAATAATGTTTAGGAAATAAGAGATACATTTTTATTGCCGTCCCTAGTTGAAGAATTGGTTTACGCTTTTATTTCATATTTTTATATTGGATTCCAGGAAAAGAACGAGACATTATGAGCGATTTCTTTGTTTATGTCACATTTTTTCTATAACAGATCAGATGAATTAAAATATTATTCGATTGTGATTACTATTATATAATAGTAATCATAATCGAATAATATTTTAAGTACACAATATTGTGTATATACAAATAAGACTTCAAAAGGGAAGAGGTTTTATCAATTCGGTCGGTATTTTTTTCAGTGTAAATGCGACTATAGTTTATAATATTGTGATTTTTCTTATGCTACATGACATTGCTTCATGGCAAATTTAATAATTTTAGGTCAAGACTCTCGTTTTTCTTTACAAACAGACAAAGTGACGCAAGGTCAGACGACAGAGTGATTCTATAAGTTTTCCTTTCTGAGGCATGGAACTCTAAAATACCAAAATCAAATATGTAATAATATTATTTGATGGGGCCATCTATGAGAAGAACCTTGCTTGGCTTTTGCATTGACATTTGTGTAAGCAAGCAAAAATACGATATTTTATATCCATAGACTCATAATACGAAAACATAAACAATTCGAGAAAACAAAAAAGATAATAAGTACGAAAAAAACAACAATAAAGAAGTTACTCGTAAATAAACTTACAATCTAAGCTTGTTTTCTCTAAACCCCATAAATAAAAAAGATCTGAGAGGTCACAATAGAGTCGCGGTATCATTATTTACACTTTTAACAAAGTATTACGCGAATAAAACCCAACGATGACTATAAAGTCCGCAAATTATTCGAATCATTTCAAAGGAATCCTACTAAAAGGAACGGGGAGTAACTCAAAGCTTTTATATCTCGTTTCGAACCGCCTTATTGTCTTCAACGATATATGTATTAAGGCTTGCTTTCTTTTGCGTAAATAAAATCCATTGGAGATAAAAGTGCTTAGGACCAAGTGTAAGGGGGGCAGGCGGCAGGGCTAGGTGTAATGCTTCATGCGAGTGTCGGGGACAATGCAAAGTAGATTGAATTGAAAAAAGACGTTCGGGCTTTCGGCTCTGCTGGGAAAAGGGAAACTCGATGTAAAGGGTTAACAATAGAATGTCGGGTGTGTATCCCAATGCTTATTTAGACGGTATTTGCGTTAATTTTGCTTAATAAACTTAATGATGCTTTTTAACCCAATCCGTTCGTTAAACATTGCTTTATCAAATAACATACGTATGTATAAACTACGCATAATTTTTGTTAATTGGATTAGGTACATGTCATACTGTTGTTTATACGTCAAAAGGATTTAGGTGTAAATCTGTAAGGTGTTAAAATACGAACGACGAATAATTTTAAATGTACAAGAAGTTAATAAAAAAATGACTTTTTTTATAACATACTATTATATTTATATGATACTAGTAGTATCTGAATGACACACAAAAGTGGCACACAATAAAAAAAATCGTGAGTGACAAAGTACCTAATACCGACGTTTGCCCGCAGGTGCTCACCCAGTACTCCGTTCTCACTATTCGTCCCGTAAGTGCCATAAATATTTATGTAGAAGTACTCAAACAACAGTGAAAGCGTACCACGGAAAACAGCCACTAAGTCAGCATGACTGACTCGTACTTTGTAATGCATTATACGATTTTATGTTCGTACAGCGCTATGAGAGTCTAATTCCCGAATAAATATAAAATAGTGATATGCAATAAGACCAATACTAAGTTGTGACTAACTCTGTTGACATGCGGAAAGTGATATGATATGGTGACGAAGTTTTCGAACATTTTTCAAAACTTTCCCGGACTTAACCAGGGTCTGCTTTATTCTAGCCTAGGTAAAACTTCTTTAATTGTTAAAAATAAATAAATGCTTCATATTTTTATCCATTTTGGAGTTGCAGTTCCTCTATATACAATATTGCATTTAATTATATTACAGAATAAAACTTCCGTGATCAGGTTTCACAGGATTATATTATAAATATCGGTAACTACGAGATCCAAAGTAAGCCTTAGTACATAATATTTATAATAACGTATATTATAAATATACGATTAAAGATTGAAATCGCTTAGTGGCCGAAAAAAATACACACATATGGACACGTGGACACAGCTTTAGAAAAGCAACAAAATGGTATACTGAAACCTTAACATGGTCAATTATTTCGTTTAATGACCAAAATAAAGAAGTAAAGAGAAAACTTTTTATTTGTAGTAGGTACACAAGAACGCGACTCTGTAAAGCGGAAACCCACTTTAAACTCAAGTTTTCTGTGTACCGTAAATCAGGATAATGTAAAGTCTTTAAACTGGATTTACTTTTTAAAAATTATATATTAATAGTTCATATTTATTAGTTTTAAAATAAACAATATATTACTAGTACAAATTCAACTATGTTATCAATAACATCCGAAATAAATTAGTCATGTTACCTCAAAATAATCAAAAAGCATAAAACAGAAATTCAGTCACAAAACTTTATGCAAATAAGAAAAAATACAAAAAGTTTTATACACGCTTAAGTTAAAAACTAACTTCTTAATTGATAGTAAATATTACAGTACAAGTTTGTGCGATAAAAGTGGCAGGGTTCCTAGAAAAATGAATATAGTTTCAAAGTGAAGTTTGTTACTTCAGTGTTGAGGGATTACTTCTCTTGGGAGAGTAATCTCCTTAACAGAGATTAATTTGTATTCAGGTCGTGATAATTGTAGCTCTAATACTCTGAGTATAAAATAAATAAAACATTTGCGTTAAAAATTATTCAGGCTTCATTATTTTTTTCCTGTTTGCTTATCCTATCTTCAATTAATATTTTTAATAACGAAGAGAGCCTAAGGCAAAAACACAGATCTAGTATAATTTTTTTACCAAAAAAACACTTTGTATAATTTTGTGATTACAAATAAGCTTATCATAATATCATAACATTATAATTTCAAAGTTTCTTTGAAAGACTTGCTTGGCAAATTTTTATTTAAGAAATGCGTGCAAATCAGTAGCCGGGTTATTTGTAGTGCTATGAAGTAATCAACGCCGCCCATGATTGTTTGTAGTACCAAAGAAATAACAAATGCGTTGGCAGCTTAAAAGGAAGAGACTTAAGGGAAAATATTTCACACGTCTTACGAAGCGAAGCTAACCTTTGTACGACTTTCTTTACCAGTATGATACTTCCTCAAATAAATATCGAGTAGGTTTACTGGTATACAAGTAGTCAGTGTAATAAAATTAATAACAAGCACACACACCTACGATATATTCAATAAGTACTGCATTCCTTAGTTTCTATCATAATATGCAGAACAAATATTAATTTGGTCCCTAAAGTTAACTTATTTCTTAACAACTAACATGTTTATCTTAATCATATTCAACGAAATTTTCCTATTTACACGACCATAACTCGTTAACTATAAAATCTTATTTACCAGTAATAATTTTCTTATTTAACTAATTATATGTACTACTATCGTGAATTTTATGACATTTTTAGAAGGAGCAATTTAGTATGTAGCACATTGGAGGATGGGGGGCACTTAACTCTAAGAAAAATTGACACTTTTAAGTTAAATATTTTGGAAATCGCTCCTCGCTCGGAAAAACCTGTCGAATATCTCAAGCTCGGTTTTCTTACACCTAAATATTTTTTTTAAACGACCTGTCTAACCATACCCCACACTATGGGATGTAAAAGAAAAAAAATGGCCTCACTTTACAGATAGTGAAGACATCCCGACTCATTTTTTAAGAGTATTTCGTACCAATTTGACGGTATTATGTACCTGAATCATAGCTTTCTATTATTAAGAATCTCAGAGCGAATACGCGGACAGACAGACATACACAGAGACAGACGAATATGGCGAAACTATAAGGGTTCCGTTTTGACTACGGAACACTAAAAATGATAAAACAACACTATCTCTTAACACAAACATTTACAATTTAAATGAATAAAATTGCAAACAGTTTTAAATAGCGTGTATTAATTATTTTTATCATGCAACCGTTCTGTTTTAATGTGTCATAATCACAAAAACCGAATATATTGAAATGCAAATTCTTTTATTTAATTGTACTTTCATTTTAATGTCTCTGTGTCTAAAACGTTTTCATACGTAAACGGCTAAAGTAATTTTAATTTGTTTAGTTAATTAAATTTTAAAATAGTAGAGTATATATCCCTAAGAAGTTATATGAAATGACTAGCGGTAGGTATTACGTCCGTCTCGGATCTGGGGCCGTATTCTCTATGACACGATACGTAACGTGCCCAAAACGGATGACGTCATATCGTGCTTGCCAAACAATCTTACCATAGCACGTTACATCTTCTTAAAACGGTATTTTGTAAGCACACGTCTTTAAAACGTAAGGAATAGCATAAATAATGATATTTTTGTCTTTTTGGAGATGCCACGATCCGTTTCTATTAACAATTTTTCAGAAAAGGTTACCGGTTTAATTTTTACAAATTTTTTAAAAACTTATTTGACAGCATGGAACGCGCCACGTAACGTAACATTTCAATTTCACAATGTCAAAGAGAATATGGTTTTAAGACAATAACGTGTTTCAACATAGAAATACGTTTTGATTTGGCATAGAGAATAAGGGCTCTGCAGAAAAAAATATTATACATAGTTCACAATATTACTAAATAACTAAAATCTTATTTTTTTCTTTATATACACAACTGCGGTTATTGATAAAAATAATGTAAAAAATAAATACTTTCATTGTAAACTACGAGGAAAAAAGGAAAAACGTGTTGACAACTTGACATAAATACCTTCCTTTCTTTGTGCGGTCTCGGCAGACAATGTTTTCTATTCCGTCACGGAATACGATGAAAATATTTTATTCTAAAACGAGAATAGACGTACATTATTTAAATAACGAAAAATGTTGAAAGAAGTACAAAGGGTAATTTTTTAGCATTTTATTTTTCACGTCTCACTAGAACGCTCATGTTAATTTCCCTTGGAAGTTTAAAAGTGTGCATTTGCTGAATAACTATTTTCAAAATATGCAGTAATAAAGGAGTTGAATTAAAAATTCCTTTCGAAACGAAGTTACAAGCGGAACAATGAAACAGAACGTTTAAATTTATGAGCATCGTGATTTTTACAAGGCGAATTCTTATTAAGTATTAAGTACTGTTGCCGACACGTGAGCTTGCCACGCACGAAAAATCATAGACAACCTATTAAAGACATTTACGCTTTTGTTAACCTGTAGGAAAAACAAAAAATACTTTCGAGATATTTTACAAAAAATAAATTTCTGAACGCACACGTAAATAGTTGTTATAGTATTTGACAGGATTGGACAATAAATCTTTTGACATGTAAGAAACAAATCAGCATTTATTGAAATGATTAAGTATTACGCATATCGAGTTTTCATTATTTTTAAGATGTATTCTGCTATTCGGGGCGGAGACAAATCCAACGAATCATCAATCATGAAAATTGGTTCAGCAGATCTCGAGTTATAAGTATTGTAACAAACCCGTCTTTGTTTTATATATGTCGCAGTCATCTGGTCAAATCAGCTACTTAATTGAATCACTAGCGCGTTCATTGAATGACGACATTTAATTGAGTGACTAAACGTCAATTCGTCAAGTTACTTAATGTAACGTTTAACATCTTGACTAAACGTCATTTAGTGTAGTCGTTGAATGGGTTATAGTAGACTTTATTAGCAGTAAAAATGCATTAATGTGAAGTAAAAAATTCTAATACTTATCCGTTACAAACATTTTTTAAATAAAAACTCACTCTGGAACATCTCCGGCGCTGCGGGATGAGCAGCCTCACCGCCTTAGCGTAACA
>DVXP01002122.1:0-13385 GCA_018235645.1 Junonia grisea | reverse complement strand
AAAAAAAGGCAATTTATTTTAACATGACGCGAATTAGCTGACCGTTTGCATTGCTATCTGTTAGAGACCCCCTCTCCACGAGCTGTATGCCATGTTGCGAGTTACTACCTCACATAATGGCAGAGAAACAGAGGTGAGCGCCATTACCCGGTGAGCGCCATTCCCCCATCTTCCCCTACTTAACACAGCCTGTACATATCCCACTGCTGGACATAGGCCTCTTCTTCTATTAGGGAAAAGGTTATATTACTATATGTATTTTACTTCAATACGTTAAATTTTTGACATAACAAACATGAACTATTTTACCAATTTAAGTATACAAGTACAAACTCACCAATCTCAATAATTTTGTATAATGAGTGAACAAAGGAAAATACTGTCATTAATATAAATTCAGTGGCGTAGCGTGGGTTTTTGCCGCCCGGGGCCGACTAAAAATTTGCCGCCCCCCAGAGAAATAACTGGGGGGAAGATACCCCCCTATCTGCTAGGTTTTTCTCTGGGGACGGTTGAAAAAATCGTCCGGTTTGTTCTAATATCCATATTTATCACTTTTATTTGGTTCATAAAAGTTTAAAGTTTTACTACGGCGACTCATTAAATTTATTTTGTAATAAACCCAAGCACCGATTACTGCGCTGTTTGTTCTAAACTCGTCAATCCTTTTCTCAACCCTTTTTCACATTCTTATCATAAGGTATAAGAGGGCGACATACAATATTCGTAGGGCGCAAAATTTTGAAATCTTGTGCTATGTATATGACTTTGAACGCGATAAATATACCACCCCCGATGCATATGTCACTTCTTGGACACCCGGTCATAGCTAGTCTAAACGGTGTAAGTATCAAACGTACATAGTAGCAAATGAGGCATGTGGATAGGCCACGTCAAGTCTGGATTAATCTTTTATTAATTTGTTTTATATTGTTTTATTTTTTTTTTTTTGTATTGCGACTCTTTTAGCCGCCCCTTAATCCTGCCGCCCAGGGCCATGGCCCCCCAGGCACCCCCCAAGCTACGCCACTGTATAAATTCAACCATATTTTCCCTAAGTACGTCTTCTTCTTCTTCGTGTCGATGGAAAATTTATACGGTTTGGGCCCAGTACTCAGCTACGTCTACAGCTATATCGTATTGTGCAGGTGTCGGTACACAATGGGCACGGTAAAAATAATCTAGTAGGAATAAGAGCAGTTTGAGTATGGTCCGTGGTAGGATCATTATTTGCCATCGTGGCGAGAGGATTGGTCACCTAGACTCTGCGTTACCGAGTGCTAGGTGTCCAGGGTGCGCCGGACGTTGGGAATCGTTTTCATTTTAATTACGTCGCCCGGGGAGGCTCCTCTCGTGCCCCCCCCCCCCTAAGTACGTTAAAATTTACGATTTCAATTTACCATATTATGATGTCCTTAGCCTATTGTAACCATAAAAATAGGTACCAACAACAGCCTTAAAAATATCTGCCAGTCTATCTACCTATCACTTACCTTACCCATTTTAATAGAACTATTTTTTTTTTTATAAAAAATACATTTTGTTTTTGTAAAGAAAAATAATTTATTTAAAAACATATAAAAGTTACCAGGTAGATATCCTTCCGGCAATGGCCTGTTTTAAATATCCATCGACTCAACTGCAAATTAGGACATTATACTGAAATACAAGAAAATACAGATGCCAGCAGAAAATGGGGAAAACATAGCAACTTAATAAGAGTTACTATTATATTATTATATTGACAAAAATAAATCGTAAGTAGGTATGACCGGTTTATCCAAAATCATCCTAAGAGACAAGCTTAACATTATACATTTAAATACACACAAAAAGTATATCATTACAAGAAACGAATAAAAAATTCATGGTCATGGGCCAGACAAGGTACCAGTTCAAATTATACCGTTCAGTTATTAATTCAGTAATTTGCATTTAAAGTTACAAAAACTACTTTGATCCCAATTAATCGAAAATTATTCAACATTGATAGATGAACGTCTGCTCGTCTACGACGTTATAGATAACATTGGGTTTATTATTCGTTTTGAATATCATAACCATACCAGTTTTATAGGTCAGTATAGATATACGCATGTATTAACGGCTTGATATTCAGAAAGCGACACTATTGGAGAGTTTGACCCAGTTGCGACAAGCGTTCGAACTTCTAATCTGAATAACAAAACGGACAGTTACTTTAAACACTTTGATTTCCTGTTTTTGTGTTTTCGTAGCAAATATTAAGTACGATATGCATTAAAAAGTATGAATAGAGGGGCGAGTTTAATTCTTTCGGTTCATTGGCCTCTTCAAGGGAACTAGGAAGTAGGGCCACTTCAATATATAGCAACAAAGATTCAGTGACCATCAGTCGTTCGTTACTTGGCTACAATATTTGAATGATTAAATCATTGCCAAAGTCGATTCTCATATAACAAGCTTCACAATATTATAAACACGGCACTGAACAAAAACTTGTCCATGTCAGTAACGCTTGTACCGAATTCCAAGGTCTCGCTGTATTGTAGATGATTCTCATCTAAAACTACTTAAGTTTATTTATTTAAATATATACGGATAAGTAGCTATATTTTGTCGGTCGTAAAAATCATTCAAATAATGTAGATGATATTTTAATTATAAGTTTAAACCAAAAACATTACGTAACAAAAGGCTATTCTCCGAATGTCTCAACGATTCTAAAATATTACGAAGGTTTTGAGATCTCTATTTTCAACATCATGTGGGTAAACTTAATGTGTGACACCGTGTCATGGTGTCTTGGTGGGGACCGTAGGCGTGTCGAAGTGCTATGACGAAACGGAACCTTACTTTGTGCAACTTATTGTGAAAGAGTATCGACGCGGAGGCGAGCTCCGCAAGCGCCATGGTCAAATCGCCTCGTATTGTGTTAACCATTAAACAGGCAAACCATATAAAGATGGAAGAACAAATAACGTAAAGAAACTCAAACAAATTTTAAAACCTTAACAATTTTTTTTTTTGTAAATAGGTAAATATTTTATATTGATGTATTTACAAATTGAGTAAAAGTATCATCTTTGTTATTTTATTTTATATTTATGATATCATGTATATAAATCTCTATAGTACGTCTTAATTTAAAACGGACTATGTCAAACATTGACCATAAGATTAAATGATAGGACAATGATAATGTATCATTACAGGTGATAATATAACGTATCGCGTAACATATCGATGCCAGTCGTAGTTGTAACCTAGGCATTTGATACTTACTGTAGTGTTGGGCATTCGGCGAGCAGCGAGCGGTGACGTGGCGGCTGTACCGTAGTAGCATTCTCTTTCGTGGAAAAATGAATGACTAACAATTACGATATTCGATATCAGAGTCATCGCTTGTTTATATACAGAAAAGCGTGTGAGCTCAGGGAATTCTTAAGAGCCAATGAAATCATTATTATTCTACATAACTAAATTTAGTTCAAGACGATTAGATAATATGAACAAGATAGCTTATACATATTAGTTTAGCAAAGCCATTTCTCGCTATCTATCAAGGAAATACACATATAATAAATTCGCGCCCTCAATGATTTTATTGCTGAACAATATCCAAGATAAAAGTAACAAGACATCAAAACACCGTACGCTAAATCTTATTATTGTGAAAAATTGAGCAAATAGTTGATAAAACAAACAAATTTGGCCACAAGAAACGTAAACAAGACTCTTAAGACGTCCGGTCGCGAGGGCGTTACTCTTTCAGAGATGTTGTTACTTTGATATAAATCCATTCATATTTAAAGCTTGATTCTAAAAATATATTATGACTTTGCCCTTGATAATTGGACATTAGTAAAACCCCTTTTATGAGTTAAAACAAGACCGATATAATGATAAATATAAGTGGAAGTCATTAGGTCCGCTCATCTACTTACTTTTCATCATTAGTTTATGTAAGCGGATTATATAAGCTCGCTCGGTACACGGCCGTTCGTTAATACTGTATAATTACACAAGACTTGCCTTAAAACCCAACATTGTATGATTCGTTATGTGCACGGTTATTTAAACTGTAACTGAGCGATGTGACGAAATTACTTGTAATATTATACGAGGATGAACGGTCGACTGAGACGTCCTACTTAGAAGCCACAAAGCATTTAGCTGACTCAGATGAGAATATAAAAAATAACGCAGTTCCAATAAAATGAGCGCTTAGTCATTTGGCAACGTAAATATCGAACATATGATTAATGTAGAGTTCTCTAACATACTGATAACGTTGTTTATATACGTAATCTTAAAATGTATTGTGTGATGTCAT
Source organism: Junonia grisea (assembly GCA_018235645.1). Taxonomy (NCBI): domain Eukaryota; kingdom Metazoa; phylum Arthropoda; class Insecta; order Lepidoptera; family Nymphalidae; genus Junonia; species Junonia grisea. Next base: position 9,070 of record DVXP01002122.1, on the reverse strand, counting down.
TTTCCTAAACACTAAGGTTTGACCCAGACATTTATTAATCATCGAGCTAACTACACGAATTATATCACTTAATAGTTTAGAATATCACGTAAGCAATAATTTAATCATTGCTAAAACCTAATTCAAAATTTACATTAATTGATCAGTGTTGTTTTTCGCAGAATAAAATATTTTCCCCATATTATCCTATAATCCTCTTAAAACATGAAATGTATAGTAAAATATTATTGTCAACCCCACTTACCCTATGCGCTGGCAACGTTAACATTCGCTAGTTATGTAGCAGTGAAATCCAGCGCAGTGAAAGTGTTCTATCATATGACGGAGACATAAACTCGTATGAGGTTTGCATTAATCATGACATACTTTCTTTATTATTTTACCGTTGTAAACAAATAACATGAATTCTTTACTGATGTTGTTTCAAAACTCTTGTAGAATTTACTAGGTTAATATGAAATACTACTTCAGGGGTAAAGAAAACTACAGAAAATAGTAAAAAAAATATTACGTTTATTGCTATTTCGCAATTCGAAGGCACATACACAGTACGCGCGCTCCGTCAACGTAATAAGCTAGAATCACTTGAGAATCGTCCACATAACAAATTGACAGTGTATTTTCATAGAACATCGTATAACATTTATCACTCGAAATTTAGGCGGAACTAATTAAGGGATCGTACGGTTGCAAAATTGGAAGCTGATTAGAACCCCGGGATCGTTGTGCGCGTTCTTCGTGGACTTTGAGGAGAACCAGATCCATTGCCGCGCGAGCATCCTCCAGCGGTGAATGGCCAGAGCTGCTTCGCTGTACGCTGCGGCCGAGTAGTTCTTCAGAGAGAGCACGTAGGGATCGTCTCAAAGGGAAACCTCGTGAATGGGGATACAGTGCGCAAGTGTCCACCACCGCACTGTGCAATAATTTCAATGCTCTTAAGTCGTTTTCCAATGCATGTCCAACCAAAATCGTATCGCTTCCAACGAATCCTAATATATCATTCTGTACATCTCTAAGCGTCTTAGTCGCGCGCGCCAAGTCGCGCGGCCTGATGCCTGAGAAGCGGGTGTTGTGGTCGACAACAGGTGAACTAGGTTTCACTAGCGATCTGTATACGAGTCGCCCGTCGGCTGCTATTACGGCTATACTAGCCAATTCGAGTCCTGCAGTTGTATAACACATCTCTGTATCCACAGCGTACACGCCACCGCGAGGTGACCGAGCGCGTACATATCCTTCCAGGGGTCCGTTCATGCCGGGCTTAGTACCGCTCCACACGTGGAAGCGAGAAGTGCTGCAGCCCTTAGAACCTAATGGCGCGTTACAGCATGTATGTCTAGAGTCACCACTGATGCGACCCCAATGATAGCTACAAGATTCTTCCACAACATATTCACCTTCGCGGGTCATACGAAACATTTTATCACAACGCACACACAAATGTTCCACTGCATCCGCTTCTTCATCACTTTCGGATCGAGGGGTCGATCCCCACGATCCACGTCCACTGTCGTTTTGGGAGCCACCGGGTACGAACTCCGGTGCGTTGACATCGAAAGAAGTAAACTGTAGAGGCTTAGGTCGAGGCGGTGGATTGATATAGACCACGGCCTTCGAAGAGTTGGGCTCTATTTCCAGAGGGTAGCCCAGGGCCCACATCCGCTTCGGCGAGAGCAGATGCGGGCGGAGAGCTTCTACTAGTTCTTCGGTGGAGATCCTCTGCGGCGTCGACGGCGTCGGCGGCGAGGACGGGGGGCGGCGTCGATCACGCGGCCTGCGCCGGCGTGCTGCAGCGCTGGCAGGATCCACCGCCGCGTTGGTCTCTTGATAAAACCAATCGTGCCAATGAGTACAAAATTGCATGTTTCTTGATCGGCTTGTATACACATAGAGTCGAGAGAGCGAGCGCGGAGCCGGAATCGGTAAATACGTGCAATCGCGCGCGCGGGCGCTTTACTAATGGCGCGCTGGTGGGGCAGCCCACGCTTTATACGTCACGTAGGTAGCGCGCGTTCGTTAACGGGACATGCCAATCGACCGGCCTATTCTCATTTTTCTAAACAATAATAAAAACAACTTATGTGAAAAGATAAGAATAACCAATTAGCTCTATTGTGATAACTTAAAACGGTATTATTCCCCATTATTGATAGGAAGAATGTTTAAATTATATCTCTCTGTTTACGTGCATCAGCTGATTTGAAAGCTCATCGCAATGACATCTGTATATGCGTATATTTTAACACAAAATAATACTGTTTGTATATTCACGACGTAATAATATTGAACAATTACATGTTGTTAGTTTTTACCTTGGCCTAGAGCCTTGCATATGACGTTATAAAATAAGATGAATAAGCAAATAAAATATTGTCGTATGGAAATACCTATTGAAATTTAACATGTTTGTCTATTTAATTTAAAACGAAAATTAGTTATAAGAAAATAGAGTAGTTAATAATGTGCTCATTAAACATCATTAACTATGTGGTCATTATTTAACGACCTATAATTTGCACTTATTGGTAATAATTATCATTTAGATAATATTAACTAGTTCAAATCTTTAAATTATGTTTAAGTAAGATTAGAAAAAATATTTTGTAATGTTTACGTATTTAATTTTATCTTAAAACATAATAAAAAAAACCTATTTATTTTAAGCATATAAATACCTATTCCTTTCGTGTACGTAGACCGACATTGGACGAAAGGACGGACATTGCCCTGAGACATAAAAACACTTTAATGGAAGATTTAAAACTTTCATCGATTTACTGAAGGACTGTTTAAGGTAAGAGGAAAAAATAATATGAAAATATGTCAAAATAAGTAAAATGACAAATATAACGACGCAATTAATTACATAAACAAAGGATAATTTATCGAACCTCATGACGTGGTTTTGGGCACGTACACTTGAAAACAAAGACGTCTCATTTCATCTTATTGAGCATGACGTCACCAAAAATCTGCCGTTCAGTCTGAATTTTAACATGATTTACCTACATTAAATTATCCACATACAACCCGATTATAATAATAAACCCGATTTAACTATAATCCGACCTATATTTAATGAATATTTTATTGTGCAAAATAAAAGAAATAATCATATACAGTTCCCAATTAAGCTAGTAAAACAAATATAGCATTGTTTACTGTGGCAAATGTTTTTATAGGGTTTTTTTCATTCGGAATTAAGAAAATATTTAAGAGTTGTAATTAAAAAACTTAATTATCTTGCGTTACATCCATCAATATACCGACGAGGGTATATGAAAGCACGATCTCACGAGTCCTTTTTCGAGTTCATCGTACGCCGGCCAAGGATTTCATTCGATTATACGCAAGAAAAGTGTTCAGTGAACCGTGTTTGTCGGGTGAACTACGCTAAATCGGATTCGCAATGTGTATTCGTTGATACAGTCAATGAGAGTTGGCCCGTGTCGGCACGTAGCATCCAATTCGCTTCATCAACGGCGCGTGTATGTGTGAGGTGATTGTTTGTATACAGAAGCGCGTGTAGGCGCGGCGCTGGTCGGTGACTCCGGCGATAACCTTCGAATCGATGTCAGAGCACGCATCGAGTCGAACGGTATCCTATACGACATAGTCGGGCCAATCGCCTACCTAGACGACATAAATCTTCGGAGAATCTTCATCATTTGCTAAAGAATGCGAACTAAACACCAAGACGATGCGAAATATTGTGTTTTAATAACCAAAATACGACATCTTTAAACATAATTTGTTTATAGAATTTGGCGAAGATATTCGTACAATGTTAAATAAAGATTAAAACTGTTCGTTGTTTTATTGTGATATTTGTTTATATTTTGCTCCTCGTCAACAATTATATCATATGTAACATCTAACAAATAATTTCTACATATTCAATAACGAGTCAATCTTGTAGAAATATAAGTAATTTCTTTCTTATTTGTATAAATTCATCGCAACTTAATTTGTTGCAAAAAATAAATATTTAAAAATAGTTTCAAGCGTCTTATTACTTTAATCCGTAGCTTTAGATAACGTAGCACGTAGTTATACTTATTAATATTTAGGAATGCAACGTATTGTTAAAAGAAACGAGTCGGCAAAAATTATACCTATTATGAATAATAGTCATCAATGGCACCAAATAAAGGACAGAACAATGAATGAATAATCGTTTATTAATTGTAATACAAAACTGACCCGATTCCTATGACTAATAAATGCTCATTAGAATTGAAAAACACTTTCTTCCTCAATAACCATTTGTAAATGAGTCATTAACAGTTTCTTGCAATGCATTTATTATAACAAAAGAACAGTTTTATTAAAAATCATTTCCCTGCTTAAAAGAAAAAATCTACTCAGATGTTCACCACAATCGCGGTCAGTAGGCCACGGCTAGCAAACATTAATACCGGAACATTGGAAATAAACAATATTTAAAGCGGAAATCGGAAACATATAAATCATAATATAATATTTTATGTCTATTCTTGTGCCTTAATTTAGATTTATATTTCAAAAACATTCATTTCTTCGCGCTTACTACATATTAATACATACGAGTACATCGTCCGTACTAGATTTAAGCTGTCATCGGTAAGGAATAGTTGTACTATTTCAATAATTACGGTAATTTTTGGTGAAAGTTGGACATCATTGGCCCAGTCGCGAAACTGACCAGCATCATGTTTCGCGAGTTCAAGTAGGTCAAGGCACACTCGTTGCTACGGCGATTAAACCTCCCACATTATTTCGAAGTAGTGAAATGACTAACAAAGGCATTACAAACCAATATTTTGGATTGTAGCAAATGAAACCAAAAGGTTTCGTAAATAATGAATTAACTGTAAGACCTTATTTGGATAAAACGTCAATGACGGGAAAAATACGTTAAGTAATTATTTAAATGAAATTTAATCGTATTAATTGGAATTATTTCTATAACGGATGGGCACGCCCACTCGATATTGATGCTTTGTTGCTTAAGACATACGTAGATGCGTAGAATCGATAAAATCTTGATAAATAAAGCAATTTATTCGTGTTGTTTGCAATTTTATAGACAGTATTAAGCCTCTGTGTAAATACTATTAATTACAAAACGTGATAAGTCGTATGTATGAGATAGCATCTGGTATTTCTCTGTTAAACATGTAATAATTGTAGGACCGACCTAGTAGGTAAAACGAGTTAAAAACAACCGGAAAAATAACGTTTTCGCGGCACGTTCACGCGACTGTACTCTGCCTGTACTGCTCTACGACGCCTACGAGACCCGAATACACACTTAACGTTCTTTGTCAATCCGAGGAAGATTTGAAGAAGTTTATAGTTTTATATTTATGTAACATACATAATGTATTTACATTGTTCAGATAAGGAAACACAATAGAGCCGGTATAATGAATACGATACACTCTATATCGCAGCGTTAGATCGACTTCCTTATCAAATCAAAGTCGGTCATGTCTTTGCTAGCATTGTAAATACACTAGGATTAGTTGTGACATTTTGATACATATACTATCATACTATACTTATCTTTAAATAGGCGTGTATGTTTATTAATATTGTATTTTAACTCTACATATTCGTTTGATAAAATAATTCAATTATTTTTTTTTAAATAAATACTTTGTTATATATGTATTTTGAACAACTACTCCTTACAAAAAACTACGAATGCATAAAATTTTATTATGATAAAAAAAAAATTATAAATGTTTATAGCTTCAGTAGGAATATTTTTACACGAAATATTTTTTATTAATTTAAAATAAATTGATTCTGGTCGTGTATGACTGCATGAGTCACTTGTATTCTTTGTTTATAAACGATATTATAATTACAATTCTTCGATCGAGACACTCGTCACATAGTCAATGAAATATCGCCGTATTACTGAGTAGGTACATAGTGGCAGACGGCGGCCCATATGCGATGTGCGATATGGGCGCCTACATTGACCGCTTATCTATTAAATACTACGCAGTAAGAAATATTCTCCTACCTACATATCGCCGTAACTTTGACCGATGAGAAGATCCACTTTTACTGTTTATATTTTTATTCTTATCGCCGAGTAAGATTGCGAGAGTTCAACGAGTTCGAGATTTTTATTATCATCCCGGTAGTTTACACAGCTATCAGCATAATACGGTTAAATGTTGTGATGATTATTTTTATTGTATTATTACTATTTGATAAAAGATTACCTATTTTGATTATCATCTGATATTGTAAGCGAAAATAGTCGGTCATTTGTTATATTTAGACAATGACTTACTTTTCTATAGAACTTTAGTTACTGGCAATGATTCGCGAGAAAGTCGATAAACTAGCCAAAACTGATGTCACGTTATGAAAAATTTTTAAATATAGAAGTGATTAGCAAAAATGAAAAGCAGGGGCAAAAGACACGCGTCGGATTGTCGGAATCGAAGCGGATTCCCCGCTCCCGGCAGCGTGCCAACTGCCTAGTCGCGAGGACGTCATTGCATCTCTAGACGTAACGTTGTTTATAAGATCACATTAATCGTACAAAACAAACGCATACTATATGCCATCTGGGCGCAATGTTTATTTATTTTTAAAGAATAAAAATGTTTAGTGAAAATGCGATCTTAATTCAAAACAATAAGTCGCTCGTACACTATTTATATTTTTGAGACTGTGAGTTCGATTTAATGTGAGTGAATAATGGGAATAAAATTTTTAATATGTTATCTAAGATCGTAAAAAAAGGAAATCTCCTGCAGTCTGAATGATCGCCGTGTCTATGATATAAGTTGATCTTATCAACATTTTCCTTGAATACGAAACGAAACTTCCTCTGATATTCTGCGAATTTTATTAAACACCGTGTGACACGTACGCTTGCATATTATACTTATAAGTGTAAAAGTATGGTGTTATTATCTCTCTCTTGAAATAACGGAACACATGTGTATCTGTGTGTACCTACGAACACTGATTTTAACAGGCTACTACTGAAGTAACCATTTAACGCTAGCAGTCGGTCATTGGCCCTGTCACTGGCTCACAATATGGTCGTTATATGTAGTATGTAAATTGTTGTGAACTAATTCATTGACGAGTTCAATACCACCCACGAGATGTCTCTTAATATACTTTTACGGAGTCTTTTATTCACAAAAAAGCAACCAAAAATGATAGTATTTAATGACTAATATGTTTAAGGTAAAATGGACAATACATAGTTTTGATGCAAAATATTCACAGGGACGGTAAAGTACTTTAAGAAAACATGAGGATGACTAGCAGCTTGGAAACCACGACATAGAGATAAAACCGAGTTACGTCATCTTTATACGGAAAATACGAGGAATTGCATCAGAAATATAGCTTGTAATTGTATCAGCATAAGAAATGGAGATTACCGTTATCATTGTCAAATATTCATTTCAAGTGTGCACAAACAAAACAATCAGGTATCATTTAAAAATAAGAAGCGCAGTCAAAGATTTAAATTTTCCGTAATAAGTTTAATAACAATTTGTCGTTAAAGCTCATTGTTTGGTTGTGAATTAACATATTTTGCAAGCCTTGAACTGTTTTTCGCTGAACAATATGTACGTGTAGTTAGTTACGTATCGTAAGAATGGCTTGTGTATGAATAGAAGGCGACGTCAAACGCCGCTGTTGCTTAACCGCTTAAGTCGCTGGTTTCTAATCGGAAACACTGGGTTGCGGTGTTTGTATGTACGTTAGGCAATAGTCATTCATGTAAAAGGCTGAAGGTCTTGCAGGAAAACCTGCAGTTCAACTACATAAATTCTCTTTTAATGTGTGTAGCAATCACATTCGTGCCTATACAGTTTCGTATTATTGACACAAAATGCGGATAGTTGCAATGTAGAGCCAAGGAACGAAATGCGAACTGAGGAATTCCAGAGCGATACTGTTTAGAAAAATTTGTCGGAATATGACTATGTAAGTCTGTTTTATCATTCGTAACGAGCTTGTCCCAGATTCGTTTGTAGTAAAAACTGAGTAAACTTCGTAAACGTAACGTAAACGTGTAAGCTATTACGATTATCGTTCGGCCGTCTACATACAAACATACAAAAACGTTTGCATGTTGTAATTATTAGACTGTATCAAATATTGTTACGCGTTTATTACTTATTACTATTTTAACAATTTCGGAGTAAACCTAGGATTCCGCGAACTTTACACATACTAAATCATTCGCTCTTGGAACTAAACTGACAAGCATATTGACAGATTTAATATCTAAGATCTTTAGATTGTGTTTATATTTACACATACACATACATATATCCATACAGGATATCAAAGTTTTCCTCGGTATAATTATAATACAAATAATTTATTATATCAATTTCTATGAGTTCCTCCTATTTATATTTCTATGATCAAATAAACGGAGTTCCTATACTGAGATTGATTGGTATTTGAATGCGATAGTACTAGGTAAAAGACATTTAATACCTATGGTTTTATACTTGTTCTATACATAATTTCAAAGTTCACTGATACAAACATGATTTATCGATGCGGATCTTTTTAGTGTTCCGTACTTTAAGGTGAAAAAGGTGATATATCGCGTCCGTCTGTCCGTTGATATGTCACGGTTATTAAACAGTGATTAATATTTGTGTTATTATTAATTACTATTTTTTTGTATATTGTTTATATGCAAAGGCACTCACAGCATTTATTATAATTATTTAATTTCGTTACAAAGGTATACAACAGAGTTTAAAAATGTTATCGAATATACGCATCAATAGTTATAAATTCACTTAAATAGAGCTTGTAAAAGAAGAACAGATTCAATTGAATTACATAAAGCCGAATATTTACCGAAATTAATTTCGCAATTGGAAGCGCTAAAATTCGTCATGTTTTACCGTTTTGCGCGTCTCGTTCTTATTTCATTATAATCACTTAGTAAAAAAATCCACGAAACGTATTTAATTTCGCAAAATTAAAAACATAACTCGAGAAAGTGGGTTTATTTTAACAATGCTCTGTTTATACATTATGCAAATTCTTGCACTTCGTTCACAGACTCACG
>DVXP01002121.1:0-13387 GCA_018235645.1 Junonia grisea | reverse complement strand
GGTACTTAGCCTTCGAACTAAACAAGGTGTATGATTCAAGCGGTACTTCACTAGCGACCCTGCCCAGCTTTGTATGGACAAAACGATTTCACGAAAGAAGTGATCGAATTTATTGTGAACTAGCAGACCGCTCCGACTTCGCACGAGTATTATTAACTTTTTTGAAAATTGAATATAGCCTATGTTCACCGGAGATATTGTGTAGCTTCCCAACAGTGAAAGAATTTTTCAAATAGGTGAAGTAGTTTCGGAGCCTATTCAATTGAAACAAACAAGATTATTATATTATTATAAAAAAAATCTTTCATTTTTATAATATTAGTATAGATTAACTAATAAATATTGACCTGTCCAATAGCAGCGCCAGTTATCGCGTCCAATGTTATATCAAAAACTTCCAAGTGCTCAACCAAACCCCAAGAAAATTTTCTAAACAGCAATGTTTTCTTATGCAAAGTTCATTGATACACACACGGATAAAAGACGTATGTATTACAAAAATAAAAAAATAAAAAACCTTCAATCGAACCGCTTATTTGTCACTCCATGTTGGATGGTGTGCTTTTTACGATAGCACTAATCGCGAGCGATTTGCTGTCATCCGCTGAGGAGTTCCGGTATCCAACTCGTAGGCTTTCATTATAATATGTTGATCACACCAGACCACCCTGTAATATTTACACATGATAATATAAATGGAAATCTTTACTTAAAATATTTATATACAAAAGTGAGCTTGTTTGTTGCACATTTACGCTGTAACCATTGCCGTTAAACCGATTTTCATGAAATTTTGTAAAATTTGAAGCCTTATTATCCCGAAAATAACCGTTTTAACGTTAAAGTACATAATAGGTACTATGTATAAGAAATTAAACGAATAAACATACATTATACCTAATGATTGATTGAATGGTAAAATAATTAATGGCGATAATTAAAGCTAAATAGTAAACGTGAAGATATTATCGTAACTTAAAAAAAAACAAGTCGTAAAAATCCGTCGCGGCCGAGTGTGTCGAAATACCTACATAATATTTCAACACGGCTCCCGATCGTCGTAAACTACATTCAGTTGTATTCATTTATTTATATTTTCGTTTACGTATAAAAATTATTCTTTTTTTAATGTTTTATTTCACGCGCTTTTATACTATTCTTGCGCATGCGTTAGGTACTTTTTCAACTTATTTTAGTGTACTTTCATGTGTGGTGCTTCCTTGAAAACTGTAAATGTTTACAACGGTAGGGAAATATGTTAAGGCTTCTGGACTGAAATCAGACAACCCTAAAATTATTCTAAAAATTTACACTGAATGGAAAGATATCGATAAAGATACCACTAAGCAAAGAACGGAAATGTGACAGACAATAAAATTTATTATTCGTCATTAACAGATAACCTCTTAATAATATAAAATTATTTGAATCAATGTTATTATATGAATGACTAACATTTATAAATCATGAGTAACAGTATTGTGTCACTTTTAAATTATCTGACGATATAATAAAACTTCTACTAGCTTTAAATCTCTAGTATCGAAGTGTACTGAGTCTCACACTCGATATTTTTTGTTCCTCTGTAAGTGGTGATTTCAATTAAATTCCAATACAACTGAATTTACGACATAATTACTTCGCAGTGGGAATCTGTAACCATACCGGCGTTCGACACAAAAGATCTCTATTATTTCATATATTACCGAGTTTTGCTATTCGATTTTTATTTTATTCATAACATTGATTATCGAATCGATTATTATATTAATCGATTATTATGTATTCGTTGGTGATTTTGTTTTTAATAACGTTTTTTGCTTTTCATGGTGCGTAATTTTAAGGAAGATACGCACGGCCGACGACCTCTCACATGGGTTGACACGCACATATCTTATATGACTGATCATGGTGCGTGTCGGTCTGTGCAGGTGTGTGATTTTATCATTTCAGTATACCTACCTACTGAAAGAGTTTCGCTTTAAATGTAGTTCCTGGGAAATATTAAATATCAGGACTTTTATTTCCGTATGACATGTTCCTTGGGGTTGATACAATGAAGGGGTGCGTGATAATCCGTAAAGCCACGTAAATATTCAATGTATAACAAAAATCAAACAAGACTTAATAATAAGTGTGGTAGTTATCGAACTTCTCTAAAAATGGATATACTTTTTGGTAATCCTGCGGGAATTACTCGTATTTTATTTTACGCGTAAAATCTGCGAATATCACGAGCAATAAACTGTCAGACACTATTTCAATAGAATCCATTCATTAGTTTCCGAGTGATGTTTGCTCAGACAGAATAGCTTCGAAAATTATGTTTTTGACCTCCATGCCGATGAAAATATCTGTACCAATAAACCTATTTCAATATTTGTACATTCGCGACCCCGTTATTGTTATATTATGTATGTATGATTAGTTATTTATTTCACATTTAAATTCTGTAACGTGTTTTTTTTAACATTAGTGTGCAAAGTGTTAGTGACCTTTGTAATAACCTTAAGAAAGATATAAAATAAACTCCAATAACATCTACTTTAGTCTCACATACATTATTAATTTATATTTTTAATAATTTATATCAACTTAAAACTCCAAAAATCTGGTAAAAATAATAACTTTATATAATATGTAAATTTTAAACGTCATATCACAAATTGCGACACAGCGGGATCATAAATATTGATGTGGGGATTAACACGAAATAATAAAACAGAGTAACTAATTTAATTATGCTAATTTAATTAAGTAATAATTGTACAAAAATTATCGAACACAATGCTTTTATTATAATTAGATAAATTGTGTTTGTATACCACTAACCTCCACTCCTATGAGTCGTAGCGTATAATAGGTATATCTTATAGAATTTCTTCAATAAACAGTCTATTTAAAACAAAAAGTAATATTTCAACTTCGATCTGTTGTTTTAGAAATTCCATTTTGTATACAAACTTATAAACAAACATACCTATTTCTAATTAAAATATAGTGAAAGATAGCCAACACAATATCTATTAGCAGTGTGACGTGTGTGTTGAATAATCAGTTTTGCAACATCGGTCGCATTGTGGCGATGCGCGGCCGATGCCCCAGTGAAAGTGTGAAAGTGAGACGAACGCGGCTGCCGGCGCCTGCGCCTGCGCCCGTCCGCGCCTTAACGGATTTATTGCACCGCACGATCCATATTTATTACAAATATCTATGAACGCGACGCCGGACGTATCCAATTAAATACGATATCGATTCTAATTTCTCTCGTGTTTTCATTAATTAATGATGAGAACGGTTTACACCATAATCATTTTATTGCTGTTTAATTTACTTATCTTTTTTTTCTTATCTGATAACAAATTGGAATCGCGATCACGTCCCGTTAACGAGTCGACCGATATGTGTACAGGTTTATTGATAGCTTCGTCAACGATGTGAGATGTTTCTTTCAACGTTTCAACGTGTTCTTTATCTCGATGAATGCTAAAAGTGCAATTAGTTTTCATTACTACGTTTGCTTTATCAATTTATTTTTTATTCGAAAGTCCGATTTTTCTTGTACTTTTTAATAAAATTTGCTTGTTCTGTAAAAAAGTTAATTTTCTATGCACGTACCGCGAAACATTTAAATCAATCACGGGCTACCGTTGTCGAATACACAGTTCTATAAAGAAATACGTTTTATACTCGCATTTCAGTAATAAATCCTTAAACGTAAAGAACGAGAAATCACGCCGTTTTATCGGTATGGAAATTTTAAATATTCGCATAAAGATATATCAGGTATTTTATCGCGAATGAATATCGGTAAGGTGATTTAAATGTTAAAAAACATGCGGTGACAAGCTCCTGTATTTGCGGACTCGTTCCATTGGACGTTAGACGTGAAAGAGTTTTACTACGCTTGAATGTTATTTCTTTTTTGGGTTCAGCGACTGTTGGCAGATTTACATGTCTCAGTTTTGTTTCCACGCTTGTTAAAACATGCTGGTTCCACGCTTGTTCTTTTACTGTCGAAAAACTCGGTTTGTCTTTAAGCCCTTTCAATAACATTTTTTCAATGAACGTAATTATCCAATGAAGGTTTATGCGCAATTTTTTTTTTTGTTTATATATTTATTACCACAATATTATACACAGTGGCATATTGTAATACAGTGGTATTTTCAAAAGTTAATTTTTTTTATTACGTAGAAAAGAAAAATAAGTCATTATAGTTCTACATACGTGTAAGTGATTTAAACGATAAAAACATATTGCGGTGTAAAGTTAATAATCAAATTGATTACTCGGAAGATAGTGGTATGATGACAAAGTTGTACGAGGCTGTAATTGAACAGAGACTCCATCACAATTTGTAGACCGTATGCGACACAGATATTCAACACTTGAATAATGACACTAAATTATCGCCTCAGTCATGTAATTGCAGTGCAATCGCGCCTCTAATGTCTTTGCTTATGTGTTCACTAAGCGGTATATTAGATTGAGTTAAACGTCTTCAAACTTAACATAAACATTCTAAATTGTTACTTCATCAAAATCCGCGAATTATATGCAATTATAATACAAATACGTGCGGTGATTTTAAGACTAGAGAAACTTTTATTCCACTCAAAAATGTAGCCGCAAATCTCACAAAAATGATATTCTTTTCATAGTCCACACGTTGGCTTGAGAAAGAATATATAAAAAGAAAACCGTTGAAAACATACCGTCTCCACTTTGTTTACACCGTCTAAACACGTCTATTTTAACTGGGAATCAAAGCTGTTTTAAAAATAGGTCGCCCTTGGGCCTAGTTTCTCTATGATGCGCTGCATCTGACTCAGGTTTTATGAGGAGCGTGTAGAAACTGTTATTAATGTTCGGTGCTAGCTCATCGGCCAACTCTCTCCATTGTGCCTCGCATGATGTTTCACAATCTATTGTATCGCGAAGCTCATTATTGTTAAACTGTTTCTACTCTCCTCTTTGATAACTGACTTGAAAACAGGCGCATTTCTACACAAGTACCGCTCTTGTAATGAATTGCTAATTAATTCCGAATTGAACACAGTTATGCCAAAATGTATGACCCACAAAATAAATCTCGCATGCCTTTATTATCTAACATTAAAATATATTACAGTAGTACAGATATAAATTAAAGTTTGCATGTGTCAAAGGCAAAATGTTACAAACCTCATATTCACAATTGTGATATTCAGTCGACCGCAACAATGACAACTAAAATGAAAATTCCATTTTCATTCAACATAATTTTCATGCGAGCTTAGTACGTTTTGGCATAACTGGATCTAATTATGAGCATAAAGGAAATATCACATTTTACGTAAAAGGAAATGTCTAGAGCATTTAGTACGAGAATTTCTATGAATATTTAACTGCAACGTTAGAATGTACAAATCAAGCTTTAGCTGTGACACAAAAATACGCCTGATGCAATTTTATTATATGTACACACCGTACTTCAGATGATATCGTAGCTCGTTAGCGGCTTTGTGGCGCCAACGTTGGCCCGCGCCCTAACGTAGCACCGACATCCGACAGGATTACCTACGAGCCGTTTGAATGCTTCGAATGCTTCCCTGAATTAACCAACACAGAACTACTGATTTATACGCTGTTAAGTAAAACGCTGAGCGTGTGAACGCGTCAACAGGTTAATGGCAGGCCGTGGTGTTCCAGGGTCTAAGTCGTGATTCACTGACTGTAATCGACAGCCGTGCGTAGGTGTGAGACGCGCATTCGTTTCGATCCAAGGATGCCGACATTTAAATGTAATTGTGTTTATGTGTTTAGATCTCAAATCTATGTCGTTATCCATACATAATATGCATCGTATTGTTGAGAATGCGAAGGATATTCGTATAAAGTTGAATAAAGGTTTCCATTGAATAAGACTTAACGTTAAGCATTGCTTTTTAAACTAAACATGAATTAGACATTATTGACTTTCTTTCACAACTAAGACTCTGTATATATTATGTTGCGCATGCTTTCGGTATTCAAGATTTATCATCGTGTGAACTGAATAATAAGAATATCCTTTGCTAGAATAAAAGTAGCATATTGAACCTTTAAGGGCGTGTGAAAAAATATTTGCCGAGAGATTGCACGTAATCCGTCTCGAGCACGTCAGATTTTATCGATATCCGCCTGCCGACTCGCACGGCTGTTTGACGATTCACATCTTTAACTGTGGACGGGTAAAAAACAAATACTAGTTAACTCAAAACAGTTCATGAATATATCACTACTATCTTCCCAGTTAAATATATCACTACTATCTTTATGTGATGTATGAAGGAAAGAGGCTTTTACGTTTATCGGATGCCATAATGTGACAAGAAATAGTATATCAATTAACTCGCTTTTTTTTCATATTCAGCGCATTAAAAAACTCTGAAATATCCTAAAACATACCCAAAAATATCTTAAATTATGCAACGTCCAAGGAAAGAAACGAGCACAATAGCTCTCACAATATAATATCCAGCTATTAAACGATGCCATTGTGCGATGTCACCGCGCTTAATCTTCCGAGCAATGATTTCCGCTCTACTATTTCTTACATTGACGTATCGCTCTCACTCTTCAAATTTGAATACAAAATCGTTGTCATTGTCTCGTCCTCGCTCTCGCGAACACGTTATCTAATACGCTCTCGACAACGGATCCGCGGGCCAAGCGCAGCGGCACCGCTTCCGCCGGCATCCGTTCCGCTCTCGTGAATTGGGTAAATGGTGCAGTCGACGAAACCATCAAAAAACTTCACTTTTTCCTATTTTCCCAAAGTAAATTCGAGTAATGACGTCGTTCGTCTGCCTATTCGCCATCGATTATTGACATAGCCGGCATAAAAGTCCAATTTTCACGGTAGCAGCAGAAGATGCGTCAGAGAGTAGCGAATTCGCTATGCAGATTCTAGCAAATCGTTCGCACGCCAATCGGGAGCGAGACGAACTAACTGGAGCGTCTAATATTTAAATGGACCACACTTTAAAATAATTTGGTGCCTGAAGTCGTCTGATTTTGTTCGACTCGGCTATTTCCTAGTTCGATCGGAATGTAACCTTGACGATTGTGTAACAGCTTGAATGATACGAGGCCGAAAGAAACAAGTGACGGTGCATATTTAACACAAAAGTTGAAAGAAATAAATTCTATTGTAAATTCACTTATTAAAACCAAGTTACTATACTTCAAAGCACTAAAATTGTCCCCAGCGTATTTATTCCTGCAAGTTGAAAAAAAAGAACAAGACGAATTAGCATAGTAGCTTTTTAATACTAGAGCTGCATATTTGCATAGCTATTAGTAATACAGGTCGATTTTACTTACCGCTACACTTTCGTTGGCGATATGCAAATCAGAGCGTGAGCGTGCCTGGCGTCCGTGACATACCGTCTCTAATAAAATTGGTTTGGAAGGAGTACGCGACTGCATTTCTGTTTGCATCATTACTGATGTTATTACAAGAATTATTAGGAATGACGGTAATGTTCTCGTGCGCTATGGCTTTCACCTAGATTTCAGCAATTTTCCTGACATCTCCGGTCCTGAATTTCTACTTATGTCAGCGTTACGGTCGCTATGTTCAACGAGTCATGTGTGGGAAACTGGCGTTCCGACATTTTTTTAATTGCCTCGAGTCGGTTCTTCGCCGTATTATTATTGCGGGGCCTAATGCATCGCGGGCCACATAAGTAAGGCGTCTAGCTGTCTCCGGCCAATTTCGTTGTTAATTATCTTCCATCGCCTGGCTGGCTGTAGTCGGCACGTCTGGCCCGGTAACTGATGCTTCGAAAGTAGGCAAACCATGTGTTTCTCGCACATCTCAGTTATTCTCGCTTCGTGTTATTTTTTGATGCACAGCTGTTACGGTTCAACGACCGATCAGTGGAATCCTTCGGTTGTTTATACTGTTCGGAGGGCGTTCGGACGGCACGATTGATCTTAGACCTGAGTTTATTAATAAGTTCATTTAGAGCTATAAATCTGTCATTGCCTTTTTTTTCCTTTGCATACCGAACGGACGTTTGCGTTGCGGTTACCGTATATTCAGTCTATACAGTTATTTTCTTCGCTTAGTATTCATAGTTTCATTTTAGAAGATATTAATAATGTATACAGAATTACAAATGCAAATTTAAGCATTAAAGAATCAGTCAATTATCTAGTGTGAAGTCTACATCGTAATACACCGTGAAGTTAGCGGATCCAAAGTCAAACCCAATTACGAAACTCATTCGCATTTTTGATATATGGTTTTTCTTGAAATATTGTAATGAATTATTTAACTAATGTACATACACTATGTAACAAATGACCGCCTTATCCATTTCGGAAATATCTAGATAAACTTAGTTAACTAACTTCAAGAAAATTCAATAACATCTTGATTTTTCAACTGTCTGTAAAGTGTCATGGATCCAACAAAGAGGTATTTATAAATCATCATTTTTGAAGTGAGCAAAAAGTTCCTTCTTAAAGAGGTATTGTTGCACAACTGTGAGAGGGCCGTCGTAAAATAATACGATGCAGGTTGCCGTGAGCATTAATACGGTTTGTGATATCTGATACGTTTCATACTAAAGATATCTTTAGTGCATACAGTGTACCAACTCACGCTACTTGAATGGAATTAGTGCGGGGAATCAACAATGTAGCATACATACTATAGCAGTCTAAAAATTATGGTTTAAATAATTATTTTCATTTACACTTTATATTGAGAAGAAGAAACCCAATTCACAAATACCAAAATAATAAAAATTAAATCTATGCATTATTTCATCGCCTATTCAAGAAATTACCTTCTTTAGCCATTCTCACTCACCTGTTTATGGAAATGGAACCTAAGGTATGCGTTGTCTGATATAACAAATAACAATATATAACAAATAAGTAAAATTCCTTCAAAATATTAACTTAGTACCTACTACCTACTCTTATTCTATCCGTATTTTCATTCGTCATCCAAATTCTAATTAAGTATTAAATACGATATTGTGGACTAAAATTGCAACAAACATTCAAAACCAACAGGCATCTTGTTCTTCATCTTTTGTCTGTTTCATGTCATACAAGTAAATAAAAACGTTTCGCATCATTAGGGTCATATCGTTTTCTTATATCCGTTACTTCTAAGGCTAAATTACAAAACGATGGAAAAATCCTATACTTTCTGCTGTTTGACGCAATTTTATCTTATATATAATTATGATCATTACGCCAACAGATTTCTCAGTAATTTTATCGAATATAATACCATATATTTGTTGCAATTCTTAGAAGACTTAGAGGACACAGAATAAACCATCCAAGTGCAAATACCAGCAAATGGTTCTCTAATAGAGCAGTAATGTTATTGTTTCAAGTAATACATCCAACAATAAGATACTAAATTAGGTGCTTTCTCTCGCTCTAAAATTTCAACTGAAGTCAACATTTTTAGTAGTGCTTTTATTATTTTTATTTTTTTTTATTAATTCTGCTATTAAAATGAATGGTTCTCATTTAATCATTCATTCTTTCCTAATTTTATTATTCCAGGTCAACACGAAGCATTTTATAGGATTTTTTTTATTTATCGGTGACCTAGTTTGTTAGTCTGTCATAAAATAAAGGCGAAAAGCTTGTTTTTATAATCAAATTCAAAACATTTTTGTTTTTTACATGAATATGAGGTTGTAGATTTTTGTATTGAATACATCGTGATACCTTTGACCATCGTTGAATAAAATACCTTAAAAACTAAATGATTAGATAACTAGAATTAAAAACCTTTAAACAACAAAACCTTTTTGATGTGTTTTTCTTATCAAAAAGCGCAATAAAATCAAATTACCTAATCCTCTATAAAGGTTGCTTTTAACCTACTCACAATGACTAACAGGCGCGGCCCGGCTTACGCAGTGAACTCGTCGCAAAAACATGATGTACCGTAAACTAGCCACAAACTAAAGATAAACATATTATATACAACTGGTACTAAATCTAACAAATACATAAATACATGCGTTAATTGTATGTACATGCAATTAAAACAAAATCGGATAACTTTCATTTGCACAGATTAGTCGTCGTTTATCTCATTTATTTATTCCTGTATGGATGAAGACCAAAATAAACACGTGAAAATATTTCATAGGTAACGGCATTGTAGGAAGATTTATCGGTCAATCTTAATATTCCGCTGTTTGCTACATAGAGTAAGTACTTTAAGTAGATACTTTCATATGCCTAGATTACTGACTCAGCTTGTCTGCTTTCCAACGTACCAGTACAACCGAAAACATCGCTGACAAAATCTTTGACATTTACACGAGCTATTTTACAGTGCACTCGTACGCGCTTCGCTGCGCAATCCGTTTTGTAGCAGAAAGCTCTAAGGCCCTTCTCTCACGAAGCTATTCAGATGCTATGCGACTGAGACGCAAACCATGATATCCCACTGGCATGAACGTCAAATAAATCGCCGACGCTTCACGTCGTATGCGGAACTAGTTTAATTTCTATGAAGGCTACTAACAAGCGACGCGTATGACACTAGTACGAAATACAAATGTTTTGAGAGTCGCTTCGTGAGAGAAGGGCCTAAGTTGTACTCGAATCTAATAGTGTAACCGAGCTTTAAGACAGGTCGCGCTTGAGTAATTTCGTTTCCTTATTTGCTGTGAAGGTAGATTAAAATACGCTTATGTAGGTGCTATTTACTTAATGGTACGTTCTCGCTTATTTTATATTTTAGACTGATAGAAGAAAATTAAAGACCTATACGACTCATTTAGTTGGAACTTGCACCTTCATCTTTCACATTTTTAAAATGTGCTTTCGATTCCGAAAATTTTAATACTATCTCAGATTAATAACTGTGAAGTTACATGGAATAGTAAGAATTAAAATATTTTTTTCCATGTGCAAATCTTACTAAGATGAGTCACTCGTAATAACTCGAAATAATCGTGGCATCGAGCCTGCAATTTCACTAAGATTTATGAGATAATTTCCTGACGATAAATGATTATAGTGATTTAGTGTTCAGTTGCCGAAATGAAAAGGTTGTTACGCGTTACCAAGCCAGATGTATTGAGAAAAAACTTGAGACGATATATTTTTTTATTTTAATACTATAGGTACACGATATTCGTACGATCGATTCCAGGAACATATAAGATAACTGGATATTTATAATGTAAATTTATCGGCTATCTATTAATATTTATCAACTACCTAATTTAGTAATCGACAAAAAGCGTAGCGTTTGGAAAGAATTATTTTCGTACGATATACATCTTCGTTCCAGTAAGCGGTTAACTGGAATTCTCTCTCCGCATCTATATTTCCCGGAAATTTAAATTTGAAAGCGATGATACAAGGAAATAGATTCCTCGTAGATGGATTCGCTTTACCGTGAATAACGTCGATAGCAAGCTTACCTAATAAAATTATGTTTCAGTTATATCATAGCTGTAAAAAGGTAAAAATAATACGTTACATTAAAGATAATAAATTACAGGTTTATCATACAAATAATCCGAGCAGCAATTACATGAGTGAAATGTAATCCGTCGCGGTGTCAGTGTAACTAAGAGCCCATTCCCACTTGTGTGTCGGATACGGATTTTAATCGGATGTCGGCGTTTCTATTCACTTCTACGATTTTTAATCGGACGATAGTGTGAATAGATTCATATAAAATTTTCTGCCACTGGAACATCCGACAAGTGGGAACGGGCTCTAACTGCGAAGCCTTTCAGCGTAGACGTGTGTAATTTTTATCTAATCATAACGTTTGCTGTTTTACAACGTGTATGTTTTTTTGTTACGCGCATTTAAATCATAAAAACATACACCGTTCGCATTCACGACACGGATAATTTAATGATAAGCTTTCAAAACGTCTCTGGTATTAACTCTGCTTCGCATGTCAATTGTTTTTTGCTACAATCAATCGTTTTGTTTTTAAGCCGGGTTTACAACCAGTTCACTTTTGCGACAGTAAGCAGTACCTACCTAAAGTAACAACGATAATGCTATTGTTCTTTCTCGGCTGCAGTATGTGAAGTTCCTAAAAATAGGTGATGTTTCGTAAGAAAATAAAAGGAAGCAGTCACTTTCATGTCGTTGATAGATGAAGTTTAATTTTAAGTAACGAAACTTTATGCCATAGAGTTAAAGTTTTTACGATAATGCAAACAGAGGAAACGACTGAATGTAGCCCCAGCTTTATATTTTTTCATCTCAATAGCCAGTGGTACGATGACATCTTCATCTCCGTGTGAACAGGCAGACGTGAGCTCAAGCCAAAATTGATGGAGGCAAAAAACTGAGGACCACGCTGCCTCTTTGAAATGGACTAGGACGTCTCCAAATCAATCTCATTCAACGTGACAGTCATTAAATGATATATCAGATGTTAGTTGATAAAACAATGATGAGTCTATTGTAATATGCATTAAGAAAGTTAGAGGTTACAGTGATTACATCATTGTAATCTAGGAATATGTAGTTGTATAAGGAAGAAAAGTTGCCTTTTCCTTTCAATGCGGTTTTCCGTAAATGACTAAAGTCTATTTTAGTAAAGAATAGTCTAATTTCTGATGTTCTCAAGAAAGACCGATTTAGCTGACGTTACCTGATTCAATTATAACTAATCACATTACTCAAAAAATACCTGTACGCATAACTCAAAAAAGACCAGTCCTTCTAATCCTTAGATCTATGGAATGGTATAGAAAGTTTCTATATTGAAAACCTCCGTTATATATTTTGAACATTTCTATGTAGCCACTCTAAAAATAGTAGTTCATACTTTATCGTCGCTTTGAATTAAAGTAGCTCTATGAAAACCAATCCCATTTCAAGATCAAAGAGATCTAATCGCATTAGGAAGGGATCTGAAGACGGATTGTGAAATATTAGCTAAGTATGAGGATATTTCTCAATATATAAACACTTATAGCGATCTTAGAATACTAATTTTAGTGTTTAGTTTATTTATGACTGCATTAACATGCAAATGTATGAGTTAATTTACTCTGAACACGTAGAGCATAGATTGTTGTGGAACAAAGATTGTTGACATGGAGCAATATTTATAACTACATTTTTCTTTATTATTTATCATCTTTTCTTTAAACGGGAAACTTGATTGAATTCTTCTACTCTTTTTAGGGTTCCGTAGTCAAAACGGAACCCTTATAGTTTCGCCATATCCGTCTGTCTGTCTGCCTGTCTGTCTGTCCGCAGCTTTGTTCCGAGGTCCTTAATACTAGAAAGCTGGGATTCGGCATGGATATACATATGGATCACGCCGAGAAAGTCGTACAATAAAATCTTGAAAAATAATTTTTGTTAGGGTGTCTCCCCTATA
>DVXP01002120.1:0-13390 GCA_018235645.1 Junonia grisea | reverse complement strand
ATTGTTTCTCTACTATATTGTAGATGTATTATACATATAAACCTTCCTTATAAGTCTCTCTATCTATTAAAAAAAACACATCAAAATCCGTTACGTAGTTTTAAAGATTTAAGCATACATAGGGACAGACAGACGCGGACAGCGACTTTGTTTTATAATATGTAGTGAAGCCGCTTTTTTTGAATACCTCGAAATTAGGTGCCTTTACCTTATTCTAATCTATAAATAAGCGATATAAATCTTATTGCAGACATAGTACAATTGCATAAAATTACAATAGATTAAAATATAACAATTTATTGGATTCAACCAAATCGAAAATTCGCGACACAGCGGGATTCAAAGCGGCCTATAGCTCAACGGTTAGAGCACCTGCCACGGCAAGGTAGAAGGCACGGGTTCGATTTGATGTTAAAATAATTTATTGCATAATACTCACTGGCTAGTATTAAAGGCTTCAGCAATCCAAGTCCCGGCGAGGCCGTATTTATCCGGGCCTCCGTACAGCTGGTTCCTGAAAGTTGCTTTGTTCGTTTTCACACTGTACTGCAGCATCTTTCTTACGGACCGCTCGAGTTCGCTATCATTAACTGGCTTCGAGATATCCAGATCTTCCTTCAATATTTCCTTTAAAAATATTGATTCCATTTTATTAATGTAGGCACTTAATCAATGAAGCATTCTACCTGGACATTCTCAACAATACTCGTAGCTCCAATTTGATATTCCTTGTTTTAATTATATTACTTTTATATTATTAAAAATAATTTACAAAAAAATGTCTAGTTTTTATTTAGAAAATAGTTTCACAATATCCCTAACCACGGAACAAATTAAATAAGTACTACATTTTATTTCATGAAAATAAATTTATCAATCGTAATACTGACCGTGAGTCAACCCTTTGATGATCCCTTATATCCAATTTAATAAATTTGATTAACTTAATAACTATTATAATTTATATTAAGTAAGTCATTAATATATAATATACCTAAGTTTACTTATAAATATTTTCTTATAAGACCAGCTAACTAAAATGTTGAATTTATAGTAAAGATTTGCATAGATTAATTTATTTATATTATAAAGAAATAATAAGGTATTTATAATGCGGAAATAATGTTCTACACTAACACATAAGATCGAATATGGGAATGTTGCAATCCTTTGGTACTATGTGAATTTAATTATGATAATTATTTATCTGTGCGATCATAATGTAGTAGACTAGTTGTAATCAGTACCAACACCTAGTACCTACCTACGATAAAAATGACTACTTAGACAATAAAACTGAACTGTACCTAATACAAATACAAATGCTTAATAACTTTTAGAGTACTTTTCATTTACAATATTTGCCGACTTCCGAATAAATCCATAATTGACTTCAACCAAAAGTCAATTCCTGATCTCATTTAAATGTGGTTATCCTATAAAAGAGCCAAAATTCAAAAAATATTTTTAAAAAATTCTTAAACTGATGAGATACTACCAATTTGAGAACATTCATTTTCTAAGTTGATTTGTTCATTTTAAACTATGTAATTTTCTACAAGGACTTTAATTTTTGAGCACTCCGCCTTAAGTTCAAAATAAAATCTAAGTTAATAATAAGTTTCATAAAATAAAATAAATCATACCTCTAGTTCCTTAGGATGCTTAAAATTTATTAAAGGGACCTGCTCAGCAGTTTCTTCCTTCAGGATCCCATAAACCTTATCCAGAAATGAATGTCCATTCGTCTCCATAGTGGCGATAAATTTTAAAATATAGAAATTTACACAGGCGTATAAAGATTTATCGATGTAATGCTTTCAAATTCAAACGTGTCTCGTTTGGTCAGTGGAACGCGCGTGACTGTGTATTAGTTATCAGCTCAGGCAGTGCACTAAAGCTCACTACAAACGTACGAGCGACTACAAACGAACGATTTCGCGATTTTGTTGTTTCTCTACAAACACCTTTTGTAGTGTTTGTACAGTCGCTCGCGCTTGTCAATATGTACTCATCCTTATTCATGGTTAACGGACGCATCCATTAATATTAATTATACTCATTTACTTCATTGTGTTACTGCTGTGTTTGTATCATTTTGATAGTTATAAAGGTAGTCATTATATCATAAATCAGTCATCGATTAGACCTTATATGTACAGCTATCAATTTATGGACCTTAAGATTAGGTTAAAATTTGCAAATCGTTTGTGTAAATATCGAACAATGAGAGAATGATAGATAGACTCCTTTTTTTCGCTTTATACGATAATTACGACAAATATATCAATTTAAAAAAAAAGGTTTCAACGGTAGGTAATATGGGATAAGAATTTTAAAATTTTAATGTTAAGCTAAGCAATAAATTAAAATAATCTATATGTAAAACTTGGAATCGATTTTTTTTAATCAAAGCTTACAATAAATTCACATTATTATTAGAAGAAAACATTAAAGACTTTGAAAAACAATTCTTTTTTACGTTTCTGTAAAGCTGAACCTACAAAAATGAATGGAGTCTGATCCTGGAACCAATAACGACGGCATCGGTCTCGGAAATAATCATTGCAACATATAGTTTTTCTATGAAAATCATGTTTTATTTTATATTTCAAGAATAAAGTTATGTGATCCCCATTCACTATTCTCCCTTTCTACTTGAAACTTGCACAACGACGTCAGAAATTGGAATATTTTGTATGAAAACAGTAGGTATTTAAAACAATCATAACTTTTTTCACACTGTTATTTGAACTGAGTTGTCATAATAACTATTAAAGTAAATCAATCACCTCCTTTATTAAACACATGTATTTCAAAGTATTAGTATGATCGCCTTATTTATTATAATAGCAAAAAGTAGCCATGACCAAATAGATTTTACAATGTTTTAGGTTAAAATAGAACATAAAATTGTAAGTAAAAATTTATAAATTATTAGTAAAAAACAGCAAAATGAATTTCCGGAGATCCCGCACACGGTCACGTCGAAACTCTCTTAACATAATGGTGAGCACAGAAAAATGGCGCAGCTATGGAAGAAAAATATCGCGCAGAGATACCGAATATTTGGAGGAAGATTCAGAGGATGATTTACCGCAAGCCTGTGATCTTAAGGACTGGTTTGAAGAATTCTTTGTGCAAAATAATACAAACGCTGATCAATTCGATCAAGACGTAGAAGTTAACCTTACAAAAAAACAAACATTAGTGTTATCCACTTTGGTGCCTGACGAACTTCTACTCATGAAAAAGTAATGTGTTGCTTTAGCTTTATCTATAACTTATTTTGCTTGTTTAAAGATGGAAAATAGTTTAATTTCAATTACAGCTTAAACAAAGGAGACCCGAATAAGTTCGTCGGCGTATTGATGATGGCCGATGTTTCAGGATACACAGCGCTATCTGAAAAATATAATAATACAGGAAAAAGTGGTACCTATAAATTAACCGTTACATTAAATACATACCTTGGTTCCCTTATAGAAGTCATATATAGCCATGGAGGCGATATAATAAAATTTGCTGGAGATGCATTTCTAGCTCTTTGGAAAACTGATAAAAAAACATACTTGTGCCATACAATTCACACGGCAATAGCTTGTGCTCTTATAATACAGCATTCTTATGGATCTTATGAAACTGATGTTAAAGTCAACCTAAAAGTCAAGCTGGCAATATCGGCCGGAAATCTAATATTCGCCCCTATTGGTTCTGGAGTAGATATGAATTACATCATCATTGGTTTACCTGTCATCGAAGCTAAGGTCGCTGAAAGTCTTTGTGCTTCGGGTGAAGTAAAATTAACACCAACTGCATGGGGACATTGCTACTCCAGAAATTATGATCATATCATAGACGACGATGGACATGTTACAATAAAAGCGATTTTGTATGATCCACGTGAAACCGATGTCAGCAAGCCTTTTCTTGGTTTTGGAGTTATGATCCGACAAGCTAATAAACAATTTATTGCTTTAGAAGATGTATCAGATTGTTTTTTAGATGAGTCAACCACATGGAACGGCGCCACAACATCTAAAACAAATGAAGTGTTGAGTTTACGCAAAACAATTTTAAAAGCAACAGAAAGAAATATAGGTTCTGAAATAAGAAAATTTATGATAAGACCAGTTCTAACACAAATCGACGCTCATCAACCTCTAGAATACCTAACCGAAATGAGACAAGTTTCGGTATTATTTCTAACGCTTAAGCCAAGAAAATGTCCATTCCCTCAACTTATTACAATTGTCAATAATTCCTTTCAAATTACAAGTGAAATTGTTTACAAATCTATGGGATGTGTTAACAAAATTATTTTATTTGACAAGGATATTATGATCTTAGTTATTTTCGGTCTACGAGGGTTCAAACATGAATCCGAAGCTCAGGCAGCTCTAAAATGCGCGTATAGCGTAAGTAAATCAGTGTCGGCTCTTGACGGCGTGATGGAGGTATCTATTGGTGTCACTACAGGACAAGTATATTGTGGAGTGGTTGGACATCCCCTACGCAGAGAATTTACCGTTATTGGTGCAACCGTAAATAAAGCCGCACGTTTAATGTGTAATTTTCGAAACAAAATTACTTGCGATGAAGCCACTTTTATCAAAAGTAAAATGTCGAGTAATGCATTTACTTTACAACCACCAACTGAGCTCAAAGGAATTATCGAACCGGGCAAAATTTACGAATATACTGAAGAGATACGAGTAAAAGAATTAAATAACATACCTCTGATACCACCCTTGCTAAATCGTTACGATGAAATGGAGTATTTCGAAAATTGGATTGACGATTGTCACTCATCATGTAGAGATTTTGATGCATTATTACTTATAGGAGAAAGTAGATTAGGCAAAACTAGACTTTTGCAATGGATGGCCCGCTATGCTAAAAATAAAGATCTCAATATTTGTCATCTTAGTTTAACTTCAATACATTCTGCGACCCCTTACTTAGCGCTAAGTCAAATTATTGAACAAATTTTAGGACTTGACAAACCCATAATTGGTTTTGCAAAAGAAGAGAAAATAGTCAATCTCTTAAAATATTATTATGAAGACTTGTGTTACTTAAATAATATCCTAAAAGTTCGATTCGCCTACCACGAAGACTTCACTTCTCAGGATGAGAATACGCGTAAAGAAAAAGAAAAACATACTTTTAAAATGTTAATAAAATGTATTTCGAACACTCATGTAATATTTTTAGATGATTTACAAAATTTAGATGCACTATCATGGGAATTTTTAACAGTAATGTTTGAAACTATGAAAATTTTTACCGTATTAACTGTTACCAGAGGAAAATTTAGCACTGTACACAGTTGGCTTTACAATGTTTTTATTAAAAGTAACGTAAGGAAAATCGTTTTAGGACCAATTAATTCTTCATGGATTATACCTCTGGCTTGTCAAATTTTAGATGTACAAGGTGTATCAAAGGATCTATGTAATGCCCTTGAGGCTAAATGTAGCGGCATGCCTGGACTTGTAGAGAGTTTTATTGTTCACCTTTTTTCAAATGGCGCTATAAGTATAAAGAAAGTTAATGAAAATGAACTAGATAATTGGCAAGATGAGAATTTACAATTTCCAGACCCTAGCTTGCTTCGCCCTATAGCAATAAATGTCAATGATCAGGCCAAGTTAGATCAGTTACTAGAAGAAAACAACGCAGAAGATATTTCAATATGTTATGTGACTCAAAAAGAGCAACTAAATATAGACATAAATGTACAGAATGTAGACGCTATTATTATGATGCAAATCGATTCATTAACTCCTTATCAACAATTACTTTTAAAAATAGCTTCTGTTGTTGGAAATATAATATCAAGGCATCTTTTAGAAAATATTATGTATGAAAATAATTATTTGACTACAGCGAAAGCTATAAAAAGACTATTTGCAATGCGCATTTTATCCTGTGCAAATATTCGATACAGTAAAATAACATCAAACGCAACTATAATATCCAGTTACTCACTTAGTACAAATTTGGCATGTGAATGTAGTTTTGATTATGATTCAGAAATAACTGATGGCTTACCAAAATATGCCTTTTGTAAAGTTATGAAATTCAGAAATAAAAATTCGAGGAAAACATTTTACGATTTGTTACCTCTTAACCAAAAGAAAGAGTTTCATTTACGCATTGTCAATTATTTAGAAAATAATAAACAAAAATGTCCTGATTGCGGTGGTACAGTTATGATTGTACAATCTATACTAAATATGCAACCCGAATTATCATACATCGATGAAGAAAACATAAATACACAGTTTCGTAAAAACAGTAGTAGCTGTGAACCTTATGTTGATTGTCAACATGCTGAAGATGTCAGTTCGGCTTCTAAGAATAATTCGCTTGAAATTCGTAAGACAAAATCCGAATCATTATATAAATTAAACGAAAAAGACTTTAGAACAGACAATTCAATACTTTCAGAAATAAAGTCCACAAAGAGTGAAATTTCGTGTAAGAAAGTATCTCAATGTGCACCTATTTTAAAAATAAAATCGAGTTGTGATGTTAATCCTGACGTGCAAAGAAGATCTACAAAAAGGGTTATAGTGTCAAATATGTATTCTAAGGACATAAGCCCAGATGTTTTAAAAAACCACCCTATATTTGATAATTTAAGAGGTGTTATAGAAGCTAAATGTGTAAGTGACTGGTATGACCTAGGGGCTATTGATAGTGATGATAAGTTGAAATTAAATCAAAGCGAGAAAGAAACAAATAAGTCTTGTATAAATTTACAAAAAGGAGTTTCAAAAATCAACTATAGTAGATGCACTTGTGCAGACTTAAATATTATTATATTTCAACAACTTATTGAACATGCTAAAGAAGCTGATGTAAAAATGAAAGTGATTGAATTCCTTTTAAAATACAGCTATTTAAATATTTTAGAGAATAATTTTGAAAATGCATTACCAAAACTTGATGAAGCGGAAATGACATGTCTCGAGAAATCGGTTGATATCTCCGATTTTGAAAGGAAAATGTTTCTAGGTAAAATATATTCATTGAAAGCAGCTTCATATTTAATGAGCGGACGACCTATTGTAGCAAAAATGAATATAGAAAAAGCTGCAAGGATTTACCGTCTGAACCTAAAAAAAATATCCGATCTTTCACACGTCACAAATTTAATAAGCGCTATTAAACTTAGTAACAAAAAGAGCCGTTTGCAAAATGCTCTCTTAAAAGTAGATTCTATTTTTTTCTTAAACGTTGCTACAGTGTTGTATTCTACTTTGGAAGATGAAAGAGTCGCAAGAATAGCAGCACTTCGATCGATAAGCCTGGTGCGACAAATTAATTGTAACGTTATAGATTTATGTGATGCATTTGTCCACATTATTCAAATGGAGCTCGATCGTGGAATGCCAGAGCTAACATTTGATCTCGAAAAAATATCGAATAACTGTTTACAGAACTTGCAGCAACCCATTCAAGCCGATCAACTATTTGCTATAGGAAAATTATTAATAGCTATTTTTCGTGCACGTTTGGCACGAGGAGAGCTTGCAGCGGCCATTCGATCAGGATACCGTGCTCTTGTGATTAGTCGTTTTTTATATGCAGATAACGTTTCAATAGATATAATCCCTGATATATTTTACCTTCTACTATCCCGATGCAGAATTAAGGAAGCAATCGAGGTTATAAAATTACTTTTACATTTGGGAAAAAATCAAACTACACTCGAATGTGAAACGTGGTATTACGCTCTTTCTCTCGACATGATATTAGACGCAGGATTTGAGTTGGAATCAATATACGAAATTTGCCGTTTTGCTGAGTATTCACTTCACAAAGGAAAAGCGGTAGGGGAAAGCCGACGTCGACTTGTCGTAAGTTTATGGACCTATTGGTTGAGGACCGATTTTGAACATAACGCTAAACGTTACGAAAATGAGGCCTTAAATTGGTCAAAGCGTGATAACGAAGACGGGTCATTAAAATCCGTCATTAGTGGATTAAGACTATCAGAAGGCATGCTAGAAAGTTTAGCGAGAAAAATGGACGATTTGAGAAAGGTAATATTAAAGGTACCGAAAATAATAAAAACCTGAAATTCATATTTCACTAAAGTACGTACTATTAATGGGTGTTTATAATAAAATAAATTGTTTAAGGTGGTTGATCTAATGGAATTGCGTTCATTAGCTGATCGAGAACTGGCAGGATTGGAAAAAGATGCTCGTATTTTACGCGCTATTTATCCTCGCTGGATATTATTAAAAGCTAATTCCTTGAGGCTATCTGGTCGACTAGCAGCTGCTACTGTTCTATTTAATCAGGTATGCCGTAATACTGAATATAATTTCGCATTAAATATAATAGGTATTTATTTCTGAAGATTGATGTTAAATGCGCATCAATAAAAACTTTTAAAAAAATACTAAAAAATATCTCAACTACTGTTAACTACTATTAGGTACTATCTATTTATTTATTTTATAGTTGCTAAATGGAATAATTAATATATAAATGTAAGTAGGATTAAGTAGATAGATAGCACTACCAAGCAAAAATTGTAGTATCTAATTTATTCAAACAATCAGAAATATCTGAACACCAGTGGAATTTGAATTTGCGCATGCCCGTCGAATTAATCTTCACTCTGATTGGTAAATTTCGTGAATCGGACGATGATTAAATAAAATCAAAAGTTACTTTAATATATTAGAGTGGCATATTTGGAATACATGTTTGTTTTTTGCGAATGTCTTTAAAAAGAAACGCTACACAGCTCGACAAAAAATGCGTTAAATTATTGAAAATTTAATAAACTTTAATAATTTAAACTATCAAGTGTACCAGAAACCAGGAACCATATCAAAAAGCCTTTCAAAGTGAAAAACTCTAAAACCGAAAAACCTAATTATCTGCACCTCAAGTCAAATTTCGACTTGAGGTGCAGATAATTCGGAATATAGTATTTCTCGCATCTAATCTTAACTATATTACAAGTTGTCAATGAAAATTGTACCCAATTTTCCTATTTACTTAAATCAACTAGTAGATATAAATAAAAGTGAAAGTAAGAGCCTATAAACGTGCCATATCTGGGCAAAGGTCTCTTCTTTTTCTATTAAAGAGAAGGTTACAGAGCTTAATGCACCACACTGCATCACTGCGAATTAGTGGATATACATGTGTCAGAATTTTATTAGGTACATTCAGGTTTCTTGATGATGTTTTTCTTCACCACCGAGCACGAAATGTATTTAGACATAAATTAATTTAGCACTTGCAGATTCAAAGGTGCTAGCCAGGATTTGAACTCACGACCTTCGGTTTAAATCGACGTGTTCACATCGCTAGACCATTTCGGCTATAAGTAGTAAAATAGAACCTTGTTAGCCGTAATAATTTTCCTTTAAAATATTGATGAAACGTGGATAAACACACTAACAGATGGACAAGGTGAAATCATATGTGCTCAGTTTTGACCCTACCCTAAAAGTGTGCATAAAATTCGAATGTGCATATTATTCCAAATTACGTTCACTGTCGGTATACTTCGTTAGCAACATACCATAATTATTTTAACTTCTATGTATATTTCTATTTCTGGAATAATATACAAAATAATTGTAACATCTTAAACTTACAAGGTTACTTATAACAATATCAATTACATCAATTTATATTTTAGGATTACAGTTAATTATTAGATGTCAATTAATACATTCTTACCTAATAAGTTTGAAAAGGGCACCCGTTTTTCTTGGTTCTCATAGCCGGAATTTCAAATTGATGGCTTATTTTTTTGATATTTAATAGATTCGTGTCATATTACGATATGCTAAGGGCAAAAAAACGGCGATAGCGTTTATACTTTTCTAGATATACCTCGGTATTCCACATCACCTTAAGTATCCCAAATATGCTGACTTTCCTCTACATATTTCTTATTCCCTCAACAATTTAGTAGATACTTAGATGGTTTATTCTTTACAAAAACATTTCTTAAGCGAGTAAACAACCAAAACACCTAGAACATAACTTGGTATTAAATTAACATCGCTGTCATAACTTGCTATACGATCATGGTCCCATGGTGTAAAGGACCATGTATACGATACGCAACAATTCTAACCACGCTGACTTTTTGGTAAAATGGTTTACTTTCTTGGTTGACTCAATCTTTATATGAATTTTGCAGTCGTATATTTTTACAACAAAAGTTTTATCTCAATTTACTAGGCATTTGAAGAAGCTAAGCGCGTGAATAATCGTCTAGAAATAGCTTTAGCCCTTGCCGCTAATTCCAACTCGAAATCTTGGATTCAAAATGCGCGTTCTGGCCACTTTTTAAATTGGGAGGATGCAGCTGAAAGCGCGAAGACATCCTGGCATACGCTTCTTTATAAAATCATAACTAATCGTAATACTTAAAATGTTATTAATATTTATGCCAATTGTAAGAAAAGTTAATAAAAAATTGACACTCAAAAAATAAAGTAGATACGTAATTGCAATATATAATTTTATTTTATGTTAGATAAATAATTATAGATACAGACTGAATTATGCGTGCGAGACCTTCACAATCATGATACATAATGAATCTTCAACTTGAACGTTCTTAATCTCCGATGAAAGTTTAATCAAGACAGATACCTAATTTGTGATAGATACTTATATTCGTCAAATTAGTTGAACAGAGGTAGAATCTATCTATGTAGTTTATGTCGTTTAAGGATTTTTTAATTTGTAGGGGGGAAATTTTCAAGGCTTGGCAGCACTGGTCCAGGTTGTCAAATTTGTCGAATGAGCAGCAACACCGAATTGCAGCATGTCAAAAAAGTTATCTTTCTATTCAATTTCAAACTTGTTTCAAACTTTGCTTTCAAAATTTTTTGTCTTGAATATCAATTTTTTTAAAGAATTAGGTTACTATTAATAAATTAATACTACTATTTTTCGAGTGCCAGTAGATTCATCAACGTTAACGTGTTTTAAACAAATTCTAGGTATAAAAATAAAGTGGGTTATCATTTGGCTTATCATATTTTGTATTAATATTATCAAACCGTACTAAAAATAAAATCATTAATTAAATTAGTATATAAATAAAAGCCACCTTGAAAATAAGTTAATTGTACCGGTACTTTAGTGCGCGCAAGGCTCGGTATTTTTATAAGAGGTTAACAGTAATCAGCTATATAAGTGCGATGCCGTTTGAGTTTTATACACACTAGGTTCTAAGATAAGACCGTGCTGACCTATAGGAACGTATCAGCTAAACATCAAGTTAGTTTCATTCTTGAATTATTAAAGTGCTACAAAATGAGTGATAAATTAATATTCGTTGGAAATATAATTTCCCCAACTTTATCAGACCTTGATTGCATGGATGGATTTATACAAGTTGAAAATGGAAAAGTAAGTTTTGTAAATATTAATTTTATTAATATTCAGGGATTTTTAAATTAGTGAATGTAAATAATTTGTATTAATTTTTAAATTAAATCATGATGTATTGCTTGATTTATTTTAATATTTCATTTTTTTTCAATAACTCACCTGCACCTAACCTTTTAAAATAATTGATATAACTCTATTACATTCCAGATAACCAAAAAAGGCACACGAGAATATTTTAATGAACACGAGCAACATTTTGCCAAGACAGGCTACAGTATAAAAATTCTAGGCCCCAAGCAGTTTTTGCTCCCAGGCTTCATAGACTGTCACACACATGCACCGCAGTTCCCTAACATTGGTCTCGGACTTGATCGGCCATTGCTCGAGTGGCTTGATAAATATACATTCCCTCTAGAACGGCTGTACAGTGACAATAAATTTGCTGCTAATGTTTATGATCAAGTTGTGGTAAGTTATGATTCAAAATAATTTATAAATATTGTGGATAGAGAAATTTGTTTATCATGGTTATTGTACAATTTTCAAATAGTATTTATATCAATTAGCCAGATTCTTAACTCTCAATGATACCAACAATATTTATTATCTATTAACTCTTGAAATAAATTTAATCCTAAAATTATTATTTTAACAATATAAATGTAACAGAAATAAAATAAACGTAACTTATGTTATACAAAAGCTACACCGTTTTTGAGTTATTCAGGTTTTTGTACAATTTTCAAAAATACCGGTTTTTCTAATTAATAACTAACATTAAAAATAATTGTATCATAAAAATAAAAGAACTGTAAGAATTTGCGAGCATATTATTGTAATTATTGCGACTATAGCCACTACTATGTTCTTTTTTCCAAAATATCTATTATTATTTAACAAAGTTTGATACACCATTAAAAAGAGGATTAAACTGTTTACCAAGTAAAGTAAGTTTTACCAGTAGTTGGAATTTTTGAGGAAACATTTTTATTGCTGTTATTGAGGTTTGAAATTTGATGTTAGTGCAAGTAAAAATCACTTTATCAACTTTGAAAATTTATTTTAAATACTTTGAAAGGGTTTAAGATTAAAATAACTATTTTGTCGAAATTATTAGTTATCCTAAAATAAAATGAAAATTAAGTTATAACGCAGAAATGTTTAATTATTTTTTTTATTCAACTTTTCTTATGAAAAACCGGTATTTTCGAAAATTGTACAAAAACCTGAATAATTCAAAAACGGTGTAACTTTTGTATAACACAAGTTGCGTTTATTTTATTTCTCATAGGCCACTCTATCATCTGATTCAAGATTGACATCGACCCACCAAAGACCCTGTATAATTAAATAGGCTTAACCTCGCTTATAAGACTTAATGCTATCGGTTTAAGTAAATAGCAAATCCAGTAAAATACAATGCTATTTAATGGCGTAATGCTACATAGCACATGTAAACAGACTGTCCTCTTCATCACACAGATTTATGCCGCTCGGCGCCTGAACTCGAACGACCCTGTTAACTACTGCCAACGGCCTGCCGTGGACGTTACGGAGCAAAACTCATGAAATATACATACAGGAGAATTGTTTTTGGATGCTGTTTATATTCATTAGAATAAAATTAAAATAACATGTCATATTTGTTTGCGATATTTTAAAATTGCAATTGGGCGATATACGTCCACGAGACCGCCATTAGTAATAAATAATGTGTTGTGCTTCGGTACTGTAAAATCAAGTTACCTACACTTAGATTATAATTCAGTACATAGTTTAAAAATTTAATGTAACATGTTTAACATTGTATATTTTTGCAACATTAAACTAAAATATTCATTCAATATTTTACAGCATTATCATGACGATGAAACATCAAGAACAACTATTACATACATATAAATTTTCTACGGAGCTTTTAATTCCGGATCATAGTTCGAATAACTTAGCACTATTATAGCGAAGGTACAACTTAACAAGTAATTTGACCCTC
>DVXP01002119.1:0-13393 GCA_018235645.1 Junonia grisea | reverse complement strand
GTTCGTGCTAAGTAAACAGTTTTAATTGCAACTGTATCACTTACTACAATTATTCGTCTTTTTTTTCTTTAATTTTTTACGGCAGTATTGAAAAATGACCTTTTTCTCAATACTACATACAACCTACTATTTAAGGAAAAACTACACTCACATTGATTCGATATTAATATACATATTCAACGAAAACGTATTTTATTTAACTTATAAAAAAAAAATAGATAAAAACATTTTTTATAATTTCAAATTTTAGAAACGTATTTGACAACAAGGTAATCTTCGCGAACTCTATCAATTTTATTTCGATATTTGACGACGTACGTATTGGCTATTCGCAGTGTCCAACGCTGTCTTAAATTAATTGATTTAAATTAGAAGTTCGGTTTTTCAAATCGTTACAGCAGACAGCTAGATGTATAGCAATGGCTCTAATAAATACGCTACCTGTGTACATAATGTTTACGTCAACGTTACCACAAAGTCTGACGCCATCCTCTTCACACGTGACTTGCTTGTATGTGTCCATTTAAATAAGGCATTTATTCGCTTGCTTGGCTACTGCCAGTCAATCACGATGATCGTTACATGTTTATTTAATTTTCAAATTTGGTTGGTTTTATACTATTTTAATCATTATTTATTACTTAAACAGTTTGACTTTTGTGAAACGACTTCAAGAGTTTATCAACTCTATTATAAAATAATTTTGAATTTGAATCAAGTTTCCCTTTCATAAATATGTTAAGCGAAAGGCTATTTTGGCTAAAAATAAGTCAAAACGAATAATTAAATTGTTTAAGGGAAAACAATTTCAAATACAAATTACCTTAGAATTATGAAATTATATTTACGTATTCGGTAATGAAGAGAAACTATAAATATGATGTTTTTATTTTCCATAACAGCAATACAAAAACCATATTAGGTAATTTACCGTATTTAATAACATAACAATAGGCAATGAGGACGATTGCTTGGTTTCAGTTACACTAAAATAAATATTATAGGTACAGGTAGCTTGTAACAAAATAAGTGACTATAAGCATAAGCTTAGATTAGCTCAATAATTGTTTTTACATTAAGGTGTCATTTAGGACGAACGAGTATCATATAAGGACAGATTAATATTATACACTGGTAGTTGATGATAATCGCGATATTAGCATGATGCAACGATAGAGATCTTAATGTGTACACAGAAATGGATGCCCTAAGTAATATTGCACATTCTGAGACCTAATTTTAAGTGCTAGTTGTACTATAATTAACTTTAAAAACAATATTTATTTATAGCCATAAAATAAAAATAAACTTTATCATGGTCATGTTTCTATATTTAATTTTGGATGTAAATAACAAGGTTGAAAACGGTATCGAGGTTTAATTAAAATTATTTATTTTAAGAGTCTTATATGGGTAACTTGAAATTTTAATGTTTGCCATCAATTCGCCTAATTTGTCCATGCTACTTTTCATTGCTATATTTAGTACCTGTTTATATTTTTGACATTCATATCAATTTAATGTGTACAAAAATAAATACGCATAAGAGAATAAAAAATTAAAACATTTTTTAAGATTAATTGAACACAACTCGCGTTACGCGAAGAATTTTACCAAAACGAAATTCGCAATTACAAAATGATCCCAGCAGTGATAATGGATTATCTAGTTATGCAAACACGGCAATTCTTCATGAATACCACAATAGCCCGCATAGTGACGCTGATTGCTGTGTTGCAAGTATTCGCGACAACCACTCATTTTCTAATTACGCCTCGCCTGTTGCATTAAAATTGCGTAAGTATGGTTTGATTTATAAAAGCAATTCATATAAAATACGGATCTTAAGTAATATTTTCATTATTATAATTATAACCGTGTATTATTATTAGTTTCATATTGATTGAAATAACAATGGCGACTTTTCTTTATAAAATGAAACTGATTTATTATTTTATTTTACTTTTGACAGCCATTAAAAAGTTATTAGAACAAATGAGTAATTAAATTTGAAATAAATGATCTCGTCTTTTATTATTAACATTAACATTATTGCATTTTAATTTGCTGAACATATTAAAATGAGTTTTATTCTTCATCGTGAACATTAAACACCCAATAAGGACGGACAATAAAGCTAGTAATTAAAAAACTTATAAACATAAAAAGATCATTACCTCAATAGGTGGTGGATACGTCAGGCTAGGCGCGGTCGTATATGGCTATTCAACAGAACATGCACGTATGTCTCGCAAGATCCTTGTTTTTTAATCATTTATATGCTATTGCAAACGAGGAATTCTGCTAATCGTCGGTGGCAACATTTTGCGCGCGCTTATGCTGTCGGCGCGGTAAATGAGAGCAATTTAAACAAGCAGCCTCCTTGACTAAGCTCATTGTGAACTACCACCGTTCAGAATGGCTCTGGTCTAGCAGATTCCTCTTTAATTTGTGTTACGTGAATTGAAATATGGTTGTCTTTGGTCTGTTTTAATAAAATATAACTATTTTTATCAAGGGGTCCAAAGAAGATAAACCAGTGTTTAATAATAATCAAGTTTTGTTTACACTGAATTGTCTGAAAAATACCTACAAAAGATAGATCCTAGAGTAATTCCTCTTCAGTTGACAGTAAACGTTTTTCCTCATAGAATAAATATTTCAAATGATGACAAAATATCCTTGCTCCTATTCCTTCTCGTGTTACGCAGTTGTCTCTAAGAGGCACAATGTGCAGATGTTCTTGAGTCGCTCCTCCCACACTATGACCTGAGACCTGAGTAAATCACCATCTGTAATGTAGAACTCACATAAAACGTTAATTGTCTTGTTTCATTTACTCTTGGAAAAACTACAAAAAGTAAAACGCAAGAAGCCTTATAAAATTATTATTTACTTTTGAGGATTATATTTATATAAATATTATACATTGTACTGAAAACATTTTCAGGGAAAGTGTTCGATGCCATTTCTTACTTACTCTTGTCTCGTTGTCGCGTTATCCGTTGCGTTGCCCGACGCGTCGCCACAATCTATGCAAATCGCGGACTCAAACTTATTACTCTCGCCTCCACTCCTTTCCAAATGCATACTAAATAGCGCCGTGCCGCCCTTTGTTTCCACTTTTTCACTTAACCACGCTGCGTTTCAATGGAAATGCTTTTCGTTTAGTATTTAAAACACCTACGGATTTATTTTTGGTCTTGTCCATTTTTAAGAGGTTCACTCGCATTCATTAGTATTGGCTACGGGAGCGTATCGCATGTAAAAAGCTTTAATACTATCTACTTTTTTGTTCCTCGGAAGCTGTGAAATGGGATCGTACTAAATAACTGTTTACTGATCCTAATTAACTTTGAACATAAGTCACATTTTAATGAGATACCTGCGATTCAAGAGTTCGCTTTCATACATAGTATTCCCATGGCGTTCTCGGAACAAGACACAGAATGTAACTAGAGACGCGGCTCCCGTTCTTCCGCATACATTCTCGCATTGCGATCCAATTATACGTGATACCAACGAGAAATAATATTACACTTATAACTACATAATTACTGTGAGAATCTTAATCGTACCTATTCTTTAGCCATTGTCGGCAACACACGCCAAAAGCTAATGCTAATCCTTTATTATGGAACTTAATTACATGTAACAAGAATCGACATTGCAATATACTCGTGCACCGACATGACGTAATGCCTCATAAATCTTATGTTTAAGGTAATATTTATTTTTACGCATAAAATACACAATTATGAAAATTGTTTTATGACTGCGATAAGATAAAGAAACATTGAATAAACCTTTTATCGCCACTGAAACAATTCTAAATACTGAAAATATAAACAATATAGCATCGATATTATTGTTTTACTAATAAAAATTATGACTAGAAAAGGGAGTACATTTTATAATTTGTACAGTATCGTTTGACGAGCAATTAGTACAGTAGCCGGCACAAGATGACATGAATAAAATCTGATATAGTAAATCTGTAATGTGGAGCATGAAATGAAACGAAAAAAAATATAACTCAGAAAAAGATAGATTCGGATTCTAATGTATAGACTTACACGTATGTTCAGTTATGATAAACGATTTAAAAATTAATTTAAAAACTTGTACTTTTGTAGTACAAGTTTTTACTTTTGTAGTACAAGTTTTTAAATAACCACGATAATCAAAATCGATGCAATCAAAATCATGGACACTGTCCGTCCTAACATAATGAATCTGATAAAGTTATAAGAAATACGTAATTTTTTTTAGCATTTAATTTAAGAGCATTGCACTCTAATTTATCTATGCTAATAAGCAACATGTAATTTTGTATATTTATTAGTACTCCTTCTTCTATACTTTTTGCTAAGTAGGATGTTTTTAACGTTGCAAAAGAAACAAGAT
This sequence comes from Junonia grisea, assembly GCA_018235645.1. NCBI lineage: Eukaryota > Metazoa > Arthropoda > Insecta > Lepidoptera > Nymphalidae > Junonia > Junonia grisea. The sequence goes on along the minus strand of DVXP01002119.1, from coordinate 8,986 downwards.
AATTATCTTCTACAAATCTTACTTTTAACCGTAAATAGCTACTGATCCAACTCGCGATACTTTGCACAATCTTCCTCGTTTCCGCTCCGAAATTAACATAGATTAAGGATATGATTTGAGCAAATACATTAGATATATTCTTTATCGTAATTCTTACAAAAGTTAATATATAATATAAACTACATTATAATAAAATTAGTACCAAGTGATTTATATCAATCTCTCTCAATCTGAAAATAAAGGACAGATCTATTGCTAGCATAGACGTTATAAATAGTGTGAGTGTTGCACCGTTGGTCGTTGAACCCCGCGAATTGTCGCCGGCAATTGTCTCCGCAGCTGCCCTCGCGACCGTTACCGCTAATTGCGATAGCTTCATCATTTTATAACCCTTTATGACGTACTTCCGCGGGTTAACGTATACAGAAAATTTAAAATATTTTTTTCTGTTCTTATTAAGTGGCTGTCAATTTTTTGCACTAGGTCTAGCCAGGAGCGGTCTAAATAATTGTACTGATCGATATAACGAACGAACCGAACGTTTTTCTCTTAATATTTTTTTGTTGTTGAGTAATACATTTGTTAATTATTATTACATGAAATACATTTGTATTTATCTACTGCACTATCAACTCAATGTTTTGTTAAAAGTAAATCTGAAAGGTTAATTTAGACTTTTTCTAATATTGTAATCATATATCCTATACGTAGCAACAGTTCTGAGCACTCTCTCTTGTAAGGTTTAATTACACACGTCAAAGAACATGCCCCCAATCTCCGTTCTAAAGCTCCTTATATAGCGCATGCACGTAAACTCTAAACGTTATCCGTTGTTCGGCAGCCCAATGAAACTACAACGTTATACACTCGAACAGCTCTATATGGCTTAACCGATTTCAAAGCACTCAAGACGTTTGCAACAAACTTGTTGCACGCCGAGAGCGTACCTAGCATAGTCATAAACTAAGTTAAACCCTCTGTCGGCAACATTGCCGGCTTCAGTGCAGTGAAATTAATTCGATTATCAGCGCACCTTGATCCCACTAAAGCTCACAGATTCCCTCCATTACATTCACGGCCTGTGTAGCTATAATGAAACGATGTCTTGCATGAGCTAAGACAAGCTTTGCCAAAATTTAATTTAATCGCGTATAACTTTATGAAATGTTTACGAAATACGGTATCAAAATCAAATTTCACAATTACTTAACTACTATTGTAGTCGACTTGTTTTTACTTACAGCTTCTAAATTCCAGGTTAAACTGAACTTATCCAATCGGTTTCAGTTTTAACATAATATTGTATAATACTTTCCTTGTGTTGGTCTCAACTGTCGACAATTCGGCACCAGTCATTATTGTATTATCAGGATCATTAATATATTCGTTATTGGTATATAAATAATTCATTTCTTCGAACTTTTATAGTATATCGCTGTTACTCTGTATTCAGATGGCGGTCTCCGACGGCTCAACGCTCACGCACTGGACTGGAAGTTGGTCATGAATTCATTGTTTTTGACGTAGTCGTGTGATATTGAACCACAGTAGGAAAGAGTTCAGGTCACGTAACCAAGTCTGAACGGTTTGAGAATATTAAAGTTCAAATATTCAATGGGTCGAGTTTTTGGAATTCTTCCATATATATTTATGCAATGAATATTAAAAATATAAGCGTAATTTGGAAATATTGATCACAATAGTACCTATTTTAATTAAATTTGAGTAATCGAACAACCCAGACAGGCTACCAATTGTTCATACCAGTGTACCATTGTCTAGAAGTATTTATAAATTTAATGGAATTATAATGAACATTAATAGCATACGAGTAGTTTATAATTTGCAAAAATATAAATGCATTCATAGTAGAATTAGACCTACATAACCAATGTAGTGTGTCTGCTCACCTATCGTATCGGTTACGTCAGTTCTTTATATGCATGGTAAGATAAACGCTTTTCATTCTTTCTTATTTTATTCTCATTTAACTCATTTATAAATAATGTTGATGATTTAATCAATTCTTCCATTAAAATTAATTAATGAATTACTTCTACCGCCTTCTAAGTTATTCTTCAATGTTAACATCCTAAATTCAATCAAAGAGTAATTTAATTTAACCCAATGCTTGAAGTCTGTTATATATTTTATTAGCTAGTATGTGTTATTCTAGTTTATTGGTTGCTACAACAGAAGTGGAAACCATTGCTCGTGAGCGCTTGCACCTATCTTCGGCTGTTATCTTTAATTACGACGCCAGCGTCGCGCACCAACGCCTCCAGCTTACGCCATAAAATCTGCATGTCCGTTTTTGCAAACACTGTCTAACCTTTTTTTTAAATTACTTTTATTATTTAAATATAATGGCATTATAATTTTTTTAGCTTCAAATTTTTCAAAAGTAATAGATAAAAGATTTACTGCTCATATTGAGAGTTTTTTTAGTTATCGTAACTTCTATCTAAATCAACAGGAACAACTCTATTCGAAATATTATGTATCCTAAATAAAACGTATCTAAAAGTTTTTTTCTACATATATACCGTAAATTTGATAACAGCTAATTATACGTTACATCAGCTTCCGATGAAACGATTGCACCTATCACTTAGCACATATTATGTGGTGCGGAATATTACTTGATATTCAGGCGAGCGGCCGGCGGGCGTCGGCGTACGACATTATTTACATATAAGCCGTTGTTCCTGCGCTCATTCATGGGCCGGCCCGCTCGGAGCGCGCTGATTTATTGCCTTAATTTCATAAGTATCTTTTGTTACCACACCATCTATATTAGATATTGCTTCCAGTTTAATATCATCTTTACAGGTCGATAGTGGAAAAAGTATGGAAATTTTATTCATATTTTACAATGAAAATGTTCGTATACATATTGAATCTACCCTAGATTAATTTAAAAGTGCATTTATGAAGTCCAAGACTGCAAGTAGGGTCAATTTACTTGGTGACAATGATTTTAATTTCGAAATCCTTTGTAAATCTTGTACATTATAATAATAAGTTAATACGATAAATTTTAAATCAATTAAATTCAGCAAGGAAACGTTTTCTGCTATCTTGTGTTGTTTACGTCTTTTGTCCATTGTTTTAATCATCGGTGCACCAGTTGTGCAAGTTTTTATTTACGGTACACGATATTGATTACAGTGCATGCTCTGCAAGTTACCCGCGTCGTAGTATCAACACAGACAGGTGCAATAGTATGTAAATGTGAATTAAAATAAAAACATATAATTTTGCTCCTGACTTAAATTTAGAAAATCACAAATATGATAAGTATTGGTTAGGTACGTCAAACGTTTGCAAACTGATAGTATTCATTCGGGCATCAGGCAACATTCGGGCTGATACAATAGTGTGTGTTAAAAAAATTATTTTCCTCTCACATGAAAATCACAAATATGATAATGAGTATTGGTTACGTAGTTTAAAAGTTTGTTTACTGATCATTTGGCAAATTGCCAATCATTTTAGATTAAAAATAAATAATAAAAATCAAATAAAGACTAACTTACATCGTAATATATTGCTTTTACTGTACACAAGTACGAGCGTAGCAAGTAGCTTTTAGTACACAAGGAAGACATAGGTACGACATACGAGTAAGTTGTTTTATTGTATGTTTCATTTTGTAAGATGAGCCGTGATATTTACCGAGAGCTCTGCAATCTGAGTATTCCTTCGCAGCTGGCAAAACGACTGGTGATTCATTAAAATCTATGTATAGCTATTATGGTTTTAATATGATCTTCAAATAAATTTACATAAAGTTGTAATTTCATTAGCACGTTCAAACAGATACGACTCTATTCTTGGCAATATGTACAGTTGGCAGTGGTCTACGTGTGACTCAGTGGTGCGCTCCCATGATTATCTCTGTCGCTGTTACTTCGTATTTGAAGGAAAAAATATCGTCAACACTCGCTAAAACGAAGCCGAAAGTAACGATCATATTTCCGAAACGGCTCATTATGTGCTCGATCTTTTGATCTACAAAAAAATTGTAGCGCGAAGATTAACAGTCGATACGCGTAACTTTATGGGCGATGTTAAATAACTATTACTCGTGCTCACGTCACAAATCTGTAATAATTGTTGCGCATATGCAAACCGAGCATTTTGTGTAACAAAACGGTATTGTAAGATATCGTCGGTGACCGCTGACGTAGCGCTTCCAGTAGCGATGCGCGGCGGAGGCACGTTGCTGCATTCTGTGGTGGAGTCGCCGAGCGAGTACGTGCGTGCTGCATGCGCCACGTGGCCTCAACGCCGCACCACTAGCTCCGCACGACCGCACGTCTTATGCCGTTAGTAAACATTTACTCCCGCAGATAAACATCTTTGTGAATCCGGCCGCACGCGCGTCTTCCAATAAACACAACACGTCCTCTGTCAATATCGATTTTAGCATCCACTCTCGATATGCTTGCATAGAGTATTATAATCGACTCGCCTCGTATTATCAAATAAACTAAGGTCGCTTTGAGCCGTTGAATAATGAATAGAGCGAGGGTCGTGATTCGAATAACGTTATTGATTTGTTTTTATAATAGCTTTTACATTATTTAAAAGTCAAACTGATTTGATTCCGTTAAATCTAAACTATTTATCTTTAAAAATCATTAAATATTCCTGCAATATCCAATTTCAATATACTTAATAGGTATTTGGAAACCGGTCGCTTAATCGCAACCGTACCTGTATCACCCCACCGACTCATATATTATGTTCATAGCGAGCAAAACTTTCCATAATTACACAATATCGTGTATAAACCAAAAATCGGTATGTCGCTCATTAAAAAGTGGAGTTATTGAGAACGCTAACCGGCCCTTTGTTATATGAAAATGTACGCAAACCGCACGGAGCGGGTGATTCGAGCGGTGTACGGTCAACCGAAAATTAATTAACATACTTTGGCGCGCAACCCTCGCCGGCGGCGAGCGGCGCACAGGTGGCCGCCCACCCCTCCCGGCACAGCCGATACGGAAATTATTTCTCTATTTTCTCTCTCACTTTATTTCACTTGCTCACTTCGCTGATGTTCGTCAATTTGCTGATGGACACGAATCAGCGGATGCTACGAGGCAGTGCAAAAAAAATACAAAATTTTTACTCGATTTCGTTATAGGTACAATTTTTGTATTGGTATTTTATTAAGAGCTTGTAAATTTTAATTTACCAAATTGAAAGACATTAAAAAGCAACATGTTAAATTTATTTTTATTCAAAGGTAATCATATCAAGGTTAAACTTTCGATCGGCTTATTATGATAATTTTTAACAAAATAAAAAAATATATAAATTGCAAAATGATTTTGTTTTATCATATTTTTAATTACATGCGTACTTTTATTACAAGGTAATTCGTAAGCCTTCGAAATTGGTTGTTTATTTTTGTAACCAATTAAGGGCTTTCATTTTAAATCCAATAACTTTTGATAAGGTAACTGCTTATTTTTATATTTATATTATGATCTTTAATTTTTAGTTACCCATTTATTTTATAATCGAACGATATAACCACATATATGTTTCACTTATATAAATTCGAAAATAAATATTCTAAATATTAAACTTTAGGAAACCTTTAATTGTAAAAAAAATATATGGAAAACAAAGTCGGTACTTGTGTAATAACGAAATGGGAGCTGTGAAAAAAGCTTTCTTCTATTACCTCGGCAGGTACACGCGATACAGTCTAAACGCCACTAAATTACTGGAATTATTCCGCTGTTGGTATTAAATGCATTCCTGTTTCAGGAATCACGTGCTACTTCTATAGCTTTGTTTCTGTAAAGGACAACACGAGTTTTTTATACACATGTATCCGTAGTATGAAAAAAAATTAAGTATGAACCTTTTATATGCCAACAGAAGCTTACCTACCAACAGTCATTATAAAATAAAACATTTTCAAGTGTTCCTTTTTCATATCATTAATTTTATTAATAATAATATACATACGAATAGTCCTATGTCCAGGCCGGCACGTAGGCACTGCAATTCAAAATAATTATATCCCTATTGCTTTCATTATTAGGGTTGTCATAGCTTTGAATTGTGTACCATTGAGAGAGGTTTTTGTTAATTTTTAATTTAATTAATTCATAATCAAATTTATTAATTTAATAAGCAACCGATTTATTGATTAATATGTATTGCTGGAAAAGAATGATACACTTTTAATGAGTAAAATTCATCAAAATAAACATGATCATAATTTAAATTAATCCTTGTTAACAAAAACTGCATTATGAATTGGAAGATACGACGAAATCTTTAAAATGACGTTAAAACTTAAAATATACATATGAACGATCAGTAAACCCGTTGCATCTTACTGCAACTGGTAGAATTCTGATCGCTAGCTTTTTTTTAATCCATGAAGTACAAGTAATGGGTAATCAGTATCTGTTTGGTCATAAACAGTAAGTTATTTATTATAAATATTAATCACACTTTTTTAATGTAAAATATTTTAACAATTCTTTTTTACCATTTCTTTTATTACTAAACAATACTTGACTTTTCGGCTTACATTGTAATCGGCTTACGAAGTTTACGTTCAGCCATTAAAGTTTTAGCAATAGTGATCCTAATTATTATTACTTTAACAGTTTCCCGCAACATGGCGACCCTGTATGTACAATGTACTTAATGGACAATAACTGTAAACATTCGTCCACAAAGGGTTCCGATGACGTTATTACGTGTTTTGTTCTAATATTACGCTTCTACCTTGTTGTGGAGCTATGAATAATGCGTAATAAGTGTATTTACGTTTTTACATGTAATCATTCCATGTTGTGTTCTACCGACTACCATTTACGTCGTCTCTACCATTATCCATTCATTGTTTGAACTTCGATATGCAATAAATTATTTTCTATTTTCCTCTTTCCTATTATTTCATTTGTAATAAACATTTTTGATTTATCCGACTATGGCGAAATAAAATAAAAGGGTTATCAGGGTTATCATTACCAGATTAAGGCGAAAATTTATAAGTTTTGATGTTTGTTGTGTCCTCACAGTAAAACAATTGAACTGATTTGTATTGATAGATTTTATTACATTTGTAATAGGAAGGGAGGTTTTCATTTTATCCCAAAAAATTTGAAGTCTTCATTTTTAATACCTAGGAAATTACATATAACTACAGACGTGGAAGAAATGTCGGACAGCAACAACTGTAATATATATTTTATATTTGTATAAAGGGACGTATGTTCCACCATAACGACTGATGTAAAGATAGAGAAACTGATACACCCATTCTAAGGGTTTGTTGTATTCTTATTAAATTGTTAACAAACATGAAAAAGTGGCGCAGCTCCATAGTCGGGTATGGATACAGTATTTCAAAACTTTTTATACTTGTTATATTTTCTAAAATGTGTAGTAATGTAATAAATACTTAACTACCGTTAAATTTATACGAAACTTATCGCAGTCGTTATCTATGATAAGGGATAGAATTTATTAATGAATGAACACTAATTAATAATTCATAGGTAACATAACATATTCTCATAGAGTCAGTTATACCTAGCGCATTAATATGTGTAAAGGTATATCTATTGAATTCATATTAATAAATAATAAAAAAACTAGTAACATATAGAGTAAAAATACAAGAAATTAACATAGCATTATAGAAACGTATGCATTTTAAAAATAAAATTGGGTTATTTATTTTATGATGAACAATATACTCCATTCTCATTTTAAAGAAATTTTAAAAACATGATCACTTAATCAATTTGCTTAAGTGATCATGTTTTTAAAATAAAATTTTTAAAATTTTCGCCTTACGTAAAAAATATAATATGTTTATCTATCATATGTTTATATATGTAATATGTAACCCTCGAAGGTTACTTAACGCGTTCATATCAGAATGATAGACAGTAAAATATTTGAAATTCATTTCGTGAACAAAACGTACGTTGATCGACCGACCCCCACATGCCGGAGCGGCCCTTATTACGGACACTTGTCATATCACAAAGGGGGCCAGGGCTCGGGAGAGATGCTTTATTATTTTAATTATTGCACGTTCACAGCCCTTTGTCAGTCCAGACCGCCACTGTCGCCTTGAATTAATCTGAATTGTCCTAATTGAAGATCCTCGCTTTAATATGTGAACGTAAATTAATAATTGCCCGGTTTATGCGAATATTAATTAACTCAAACGTTTGACTTATGTAAAGTTACAGTTTTAACCTTTTCTATGTATATTTTTTATTATTTTATATTTACTTAGGAATTATTTATTTAGGAAATATGTACTTCATAACATGCAACAGCTTAACACATTCATTTATTGACTCTGAAAAATAAGCAAGCTATTCAAAATAATAATATTAATAAACGATATTAAGAAATCATCGCCGTCCACGAGCATTTACAGAACTATGTAGATGAGCCACAAACGCGTTGCTAGTATTTGGTAGAAAAATAATTGTGAGAATATTGGGTGTCGAAAGTTAGGAAAATACAAGATTCTAAAACAATATTCTTGTTCAACAAAGTAATTCTTACTTCTTATCTTTCTAATATTATTGAGACGAAACTTTTTAAGCTTGTTCTACTTTCACTGAAAAACGGTTGAAACAATTTGTCTAAAAGCTGAAATGGTAATGCCTATTCTATTCTATTCTATTCCATTAGGACATAGGCTACTTTTAATCCTGAAAAATTAAAAGCTCCCAACATACGAGTACAATGATTACAGGCGCGGACGTATTTGTGGGCAGAAGCTAGTTAATTGATAATTACGCATTACAAAGTTGAAAATAACACAATACAATCTCAATTGAAACGCAAGAAGCTGAAAATTCAGTCGAAACAGATTAACAAATATTTCCTAAGAAGATCTGTAAGACGCTTAAAGTATAGGAGTATTTATCGAGTAGCGACGCCCGCACGGGGACACGCTGGAAGGCGGGCGGCGCAT
>DVXP01002118.1:0-13395 GCA_018235645.1 Junonia grisea | reverse complement strand
GAAACTACTGAATTTGATTCACGAGATATGAAACTTACGTCACACCTTCACAGTGGGCGGTATTATCTGACGAGATCACGTGTTAATGTGTTTGACTTAAGGATTTCATAGCTGTGTCAGAGTTTAGACCGGTAGTATATTGTAAGATATTTTGCTAAAAAGGTTATATGTGTAGGTCACACGTTAACTGTTTAGGTAACACGTTATGAAGTGGATAAACGTTCTACAAGATTATTTTAATATACGGGTTCTAGTACTAAGTATATGAGTGGACCAAGTTACCCATTATTTTTACCTTAATAGAAAAGGAGACCTAGCATTGCGTCATTTACAGACTGACTGAGCCAGTATCTACATTATGATATATAGACCAAATCGCTGGATGGATTTTGACTAAATTATGGCCTAGTGGTGAAAACACGTTGATCTAAACCGAAGGTCGCGGCTTCAAATCCTGGCTAGCACCGCTGAATTTTCAAGTGCTAAAGTATTAAATTCATCTCAGCGGTGAAGGATCTAGGAGAGAGGTCATCTCGGAGCTCGGCGGTGAAGGAAAACATCCTGAGGAAACCTGCATGAGCCGGAAGAAATTCTGACACATGTATATTCACCAACCCGCAGTGGAGCATGCGTGGTGGATTAAGCTCCATAACCTGCTTCCTAATAGGAGAGAGGCTGTGTTACATTTTTTTTAACAATATGGAAGTCAAATCAAAGATGTTGTGAAAGACCATTACTAATTATTATTATTACGTTTTTTACGTTTACATCACATGTTGACCATGTTGTATCTGTTTTGACATAAATTGCAGTACGTATTTCTTTCAACAAATAAGCTAGTTCCATTCTATGTTCCTTGCAGTATGCGGCCGGGCTTAAGAAGGCGTTAATTGCGACTTCTGTGTGTGGGTTTACCGGGTATTGTTACTTAAACCATTTAGCAGCATTTCAACTGGTATTGAGTTTCATTGTGTTGCAACCTGCCTCACACTTCTGAAGGTGTCTTATTGATTGCACGTATTTAGTACTCTAGTAATTCTTAAACACACAAATCGGAATTGTTGGACTCTTTTCTCAGTTTTATAGATTAAGTTTGTTTTGAACTGCTTTTAAAAACAATAAGAGTGTAAACTATTGACCTCATTCTGTTTATTCATTAAATGAGGAAATTCTTTGTTAGAACAAAAACTAAAATTCGTTTTGTTTTCATCCCTTGAAGTTAGTGGAAAGTTTAAACAAGGTACAATGAGTGTTATCAGCAAAAAATATTCTTTCGCCTTCCTCATAAACAGGTTAATAAAAACTTCCCTCGCTTCTAAATGTTTTTTCTTAAACTATTTTTAAATAAAGAAAACGTTGCAACAATACTTAAAACAAACTAAAAACAGCAATATAATATTGTAGTTGCATTTTATTATTTCACATGTTTCTGTATAAAATAAAACGTCACTAACATTAGTTCTCGACATTCATTCGTTCCGGTCCGCTCGCTCCGGTGCCAAGCCAAGGCAAAATATAGTTAAACCGTATGTTCTCTATGGTAGCTATCGTAATACTGTCAACGATCTTATTAAAAGTGGCTTCATGTATATGAATACGACAGCCAAGAATGAATAGGTTAAAACCTTTGTCTATAACGAGTAAGATAAAAAATTGTAGGTATACCTACTATAATTCTTTACTCTCACAATGAAAACGTTCCCTCGGGAAGAGTTCATTTTAACGGGGTGAAAATATCCTATCGCTTAGTCGTACTTATTACAATACATTTGAAAAATTTTATAGCAATCAGTTCAATAGTTACGACGTAAAAGCAAAACAAATACTATAAACAAACAAACAAACTGACTTTCCTATTTATAACGTGTGTTAAGGAAGAATAAGTATGTGTGAGTGCATAATATGACTGTGAAGGTTGCATGTGTGAGGCTATTTAAACGTCGTGAGCAGGCCGTCCCGTCTCGTTAGCTGTGACACCGCCAAGCAACACAATATGTTTGTGCGAGTCTGCGGTGTCTCCGACTGTATGGGTCGGACGCTTAACGTCGTATGCTAATTAAAGAGCCACTCTTCGTTTTTGTAATACGAAGCCGCATCGCGACACTTGCGGTTTGGAGCTCGTGTAAATGTTTTAGCAGCTATCATTGTTTCTCACGAGGTTTAATATAAAGGAACATTAGTTTGAGCACTCGTAGCCGACTCACTTATAGTCTTAATCTAACTAAGGTCAGTTTTCATACATTTTGGAATCGAAAAGTGAATTGGTTTTATTCATTATAATTATGTTTTAAAATGAAACGTAGCGCAACAGTTTTAGGAAAATAAAAGTTTATATTCAGTTTTTCACTAACTGTAAGATAGTTTTTTGTGAGGTCATTATCAAAATTTAAAAATTATTCTTAAAGTCAGTAGATTTTAATATACTACTAGAGAAATTTTAATGCAATTTCGTTTACTAAACCAAATTTTAAATAAAGCTCTACAAAGTACATGTATGATTAAAAATCTCATCTCCGATATCCCATCACATATCTTCAAATATGCGAAAGGCGTATTTAATCTTCTCTACATTTTAAATCAGCTCGAGTAAATCTCTTAATACGAACTTTAATATAGATTTTGTGCCATCTGCAAAGTAATCGTCTTAGTTTCGCGAAGTCTAGTTGAAATTAGCGAGTCGAAGGCAGTGGGCCGCATCTGTCGCAGAATCGATACTCCTCCGAACGGCCCGGACTTAAAGGACTGGGATTTTGTTTCAAAGAATAACTTTAATGTTTTCTCATTGAGACGTTGGACTATGCTGCCATTTTACTTTCAATAAAGTTCTTGAACATAATAACCGAATTGTTTGTGATTTAGTGTTCAACAAAAATTAAGATATATTTACAAAATTCTCCTTTGTCAGAGGTTGCATTCCTCAAAGCAACTTTCAAGGATAAATCTTTTAATTTTTTGAAAAACAAAATTATAACCTCTGCAGATATTATACCAAAAACAGTAGTTCAATTCAATTTATCCCTCGTAATAACTCCATCATATCTTTACAATCGCATGAAATAATTGCGATAATAAATGATTTTTCCGGTGTTTAGCTGGACGCTGGCAGGCGGCCAGGCGCGGGGAGCCGTTTATCTGTTCTAATGGCTCGGAACACACAGTTATGACAGTTCATTTACACGGATACAATCTAAACATGCCTGATGAATTTTCAATGAAAAATCTCGGCTTTATATTGGGATTAGACTGGGCCTATCGGCTAAATTTTACTATAACCCGGCAATCGTCACACGAAATATTGATTGCAGACTACGGTTATATAGATACACGAAAGAGTGTTATTGTTTAACTTCAGAATTATTATTTTCGGTATCATTATGAATTTCTCATTGTTATGTTACCGCAAAAAATATTCAAATGTAAAAACTTTATATAAAATTATAGTGCAGAAGTTAAACTTGTATCCTTAGGGTATTAAAGCTAGCTATTCTGTTAATTTATTTATGCGCTCGATAAACTGTAGTGCGGAAATTTAGTTCTTAGTAAGCGTGACGCCAAATTCCACAATAATAAGGTATTCAACTCAATTATTTTTTATCAAACCATTTTAAGAACACATCACGAAAATTGACAAGTTTTGTCGCGATAAACTTTTAAATTTTCTAATTACTTACACCCTTATTCAATTCGCTTCTCCGTTCCAGGAACAACAGAACCGTGGTTACTTATTTGATGGCGGAATTTCTAAAACATCATAATGAGACATCTGACGTCAAAGGTGTCTGGTTAACTAATGGGGTTTACTTTATAAATGTGAGATACCTTGTCAAAGGGGTGTACATTCTGGTGGACTAATAGGGTTAACAGAGGAGAACGTTAATACCGCTCGTTAATGAGTGAGAAATAGAAAAAGAATACGTCTGGAGGAGCAAAATGAAGTGTTTGTTGGGATTTCAGCCAAGAGCCATAACTGAAGTATGATGGAATAATATTAACGCATTGTTCATAATTTTAAAATAGTCTTCCTGTTTTGGAGGGTAATTAGACAGTCGTTTGAGTTGCTTAATATTTATTAATGTAGTTGTACAAGTACAAGTTATGCGGTTTGAAATAGCCAATACGTTTTGTGTATTCACAGATGCAATTGGATATCGTGTATAAGAGTTATTCAAAGTGCACGCTATGAATAATCCCATTAGATTCCATATAAACGTAGAAATTAGATTGTTTATTACTGAATTAATCCTGGAATATCTAATAAATGATACAATTATTTTGCTATTCAACTACGAGCAGTAATTAATCAAATGAGTTAGTTATTAATGCTAATCAAAGCATTGCTACAGATAAACTAACACATTTTAAAGGTTAAAACCATAACTTTTAAATGCTTTCGATGCAGGTTTCGAAGAAGTAGTATAATATTATGTAGGGGACGAAACACTGGCCCAAACTTTCACGGCAATATTCTTTCTTCATATAACTAACCGCAATGTTTATGCCACCAATATCGTTCGCTTCGGAATCAATAAAACATGGTTACAGCTGTTGTCAAAATATGTCCAACACGAATATTGGGTCTCTCTATCGATTCTAATAAAAAAGAAAGAGAGGAAAATATGACTGCAGGGGCAAATTTCATTTGTTTGTCATTAGGGACAGGTAAGGTAATGCCTGGCGCCGGCGATCGCGTGTCGGGATACGACCATATACATCCCGGAGTCCCGTTTTTACTACGAAATGTTTTACAGCTGTTTGTGCCTTTATTACAAAGCAATAGAGCTTAATTTACGTAATTCGATGGAAAACGAAGTTTGTTTTACTCAGATTATTAAAGTAATGAGTCATTGTTAAAATTGTGTTTATTAAAATGATTCACGAAGCTAATTGGTGTGTTTAACTTTTTTGACGTAATAAAAATCAACGTTTTTGCTGTGTTTTTGAATTAAAATATGATTTTGCACAAACGTATATACCTGTATCTAGTTATTATCGAGATTTTTGATGTTGAATATACTTACTTTTAGTTTCAATTGAATGCTTACTTAATTACGTAATTTATTTATTTCTCTGGTCACCTAAAAGGTTATAGTCTAATTGGACAAGTGCTTTTTTGAGTCAATCAAGAGCGGACATATAAATTGGTTTTAATGCATTTTATTTTATAACAGGTAGAGATATAATTTAATAATATTATAGATTGTTATTTTATGTTTTTTGCGCTTTTGTCGTTCAAGTATGCGAATAAATGTGAGTTATGTATTTTTATAAGATAGAAGTTTTCTCATAAAAGATGGAAGGGAAGCAATATAAAAGTTATTTTAGGAAGGCTCGACAGATGATAGATCGCACTTAAGTTTAATCATTAAACGTTTCCAGCTAGCGTTTGCTTTTTCTTGTTTCAGGGATAATGAGTAATTATGACGAAAAATATGTTTTTTTTTGATATAGATACAATCGAGCTTAATTGTATTATTTACTACTTGTTGTAATGTTTACTGTTTTCCTTAAATCAATGATTGGCCTGGATTTAAAGAACTAATTTAGAGACAAATACAAAATAAATACTATTCAAATCCCTTTACTATCGGAATCGAATAGTTTATTTTTGGAAGCCGGTTATAATCATCGATTAAACAAAGCGTGTAAACCAGAACTCGTTCTAAAATAGGTAACAATTTTACACAAAGATGTGTACAAACATAACATTATAAGGTAAACAAAATTGCACATAGATCCAAATAGAGAAACCTTGTATAAACAATGCTCTGGCGTATATTGACTTAGGCAACATTTTGTGTGGGCGGCGCCCGAAGTGTAATGACCCCGGAAATTAATCTTAGAGCACAATGAAAGATAGCAGATAAGTGTTACTGCGCTTACACATTTCTGGATGTCAAATATTATGAATTGGCGGCGAGATGGGATCTCCGATCGCGTCGGATTAGTGAATATTTATTTAAATGTCAAGTGCTTCCGGGTAATTATTGTTTGGTAAGTAATAAAAAATGTTAAAGCAATATCAGTGCAGCGAAATTATATACGGACTTATTAAAAAGTTTCGAAAGCGTCTGTATACGTGTGAAAAATATGTCAAGACTTCTTACAACGAAACGTAAGTGTTTCTGACGAGTCTTTCATTAAACTATTTTTACTTTTTCTACGAAATAAAGAAAATGACAAGAAATTTTTAAATTATGAATATTTGAATATGTTTTGTCGAATTTTTATATAGATGTCACATTTAAATTAGATGCTCTATATACATATGTACATACGTAGACAAATTAGATTACAAATAGATGCATGTGGAATTACGTATGTATAAATAATTACATACGTAATTATGTATTTCATAGGTTTTGCTAACAGTTATTTATTAGTTATAGTAATAGTAGAACTGAAATCTAATCTTTTTGTTAATAGAAAATAATTCCTTGCTCAAAATTTTTTCTATATTAGAAGCCAAAATATATCTAGTTGAAGCTAGTTTTCTTATAATGGCAGATTTGGGACGGCATGGCAAAGTAATTTTTCACTATACTATTTATACGTAACTAGTCATAACAAAGTATAGTGGAAAACAAATTAAGAGGCTAAAAGTTCCAAACTATATCAGATTTATTAAATCTAATACTCGTCGTCCATATGGCCTCAAAAGTTATTAATTAAGGCGAATCGAAAGGAGAGTGACAGTAATCAAAACATTCGTCGTCGTCACCGTCTGCCAATCGCAGTCCACTGCTGGACATAGGTCTCCTTAAGTTTGCGTCAAACATTCCGGTACTTCGCAACCCTCATTCAGCCTACTCCGGCAACCTTGCGTAGGTTGTCAGACCAGCGGGCCAGATGGCGTCCTACACTGCGTTTGCCAAGACGCGTTTTCCACTCCGGGACACATCTGCTTCTAATGCCATCGGTCCTGTGAGAGACGTGGCCGGCCCATTGCCACTTTAACTTACTGATTTAGCGAGCTATGCTTATTTTGGCTCTCTCATAGATATAATAAATACATTGCGATAAGTTGCGATTAAGAAGTGTGTTTTTGCTCGTGGACGGAAAAGCGTTGTTCGTCGGGTTTCAGCTGCGTCTAATTACAGTTGCTCGAACGGCATAACAATGTGTTGTAATCGCTTTTAGATGCAGAGAAAAAGATTGCTAGTCTTATGTGGTTAAGAGTTTTTCGAATCTGACGATTCATGTTTATTTGGAAAGGTGTTTTTGAATATAAATTATATGGTTTTCGTTTTACGTGCCAGTTTGGCTCTGAGGACAAGTTATGCAAAACTTAAAGCAAAAATTCGAAAACAACAGTCATATAAATAAATACCGACTCTAGGAAAATGTACCATATCCACACTATCTACACTTTACGTATGTTATAATATAAGCAAGTCTCTCTACCACAGTTTATTTCATTGAAGTACAAGTTCCTGGGAATCTGAAAACGGTTATTCCAACATTGTTAAACGACGAATTTTTGTTACTTTTTATAAAATATTTTTATGCCAAAATATAACATCAATCAATCACTCTTATCTAAAGTAGCAATTTAACATGCGGACTGTATTAAATTTTTTAATGATTTCGTTTATGAAAATATTTGTTTAGGACTTCTCCGGCATCGTGGGCGGTTTCCCTACCATCGTTATATGATACTCGTATAAATTGAGTAGTTTAAATATAACGTCAAAGAGAAAACCTAATAAAACGATAAAACAAATCTTACGTTGTTACTTCAAAATTAAAACATGAAATGTGTAGGACGCTTCATTTTATCTCAATAGCTCAATCAATATGGACTTTAAAACTACTTTTTTAACTAGTTTAATTGTAACTTTATCCGAGCGACGTCAATATACGCCGTATTCAGTAATCCTCACAGAACTTTATTGACCGAAACTTGACGTTTAATGCTCGATCCAACCGATTCTAAAGTCGGTAAAGCGGACCCGATGTAAATTTTCGCCCGTCGCGTTTATTACGTCGTCAAAGAGTTTGTATTTGTGTGACCGGCCGTTATTTTGTTAGCTTGTTGTAGACCACATCCCGACGACTAATTAATTAGGATTACGGCTGAGGCGTACGCCCGCCTCAGATAAAACTTTGCGAAGACGAAATGCGGCCTTAAATCATTACGAGCTAAAATTTCACGTAATCCCTCAACGTGACTTGTCTTGCTGATTTTGTTTGATGATACGAGATTAACTTTTGTGTAATGTTTGTTATTTGAATATGGTTTTCACTTTTTAAGTAATGGTACATTTGTTTTTAATGTTAACAAATTCGTTATGTCGTAATAACAGGCTTTTACTAATAAATCAGACTGGACTGATATTGACTGGACTTTCACTGTCTTAATAATAGCTTAATATGATATAGCTGATAATAATATAAGAAAAAAAGAGTTGCTTTTATTTTAGAATTATTTACTCAGTCTCAAAACGTCAAATATAATAGCTAGCTGCAGTCTGCGGCATCTTACAATGTGCATCTCGGCAGAAAGAATACCTCCACTAAATGTTAAGTGTTACTATAAATCTTTTATTATATTTGTGATTTATATATGAATAGATCATCTGAGATAAGTCAGTAATGAAGGAAAATTTTGCAATGCAGTTCCATGTTGAAATGAGTCAACATAAACTAAATTACTTAAAAGAAGTTTATTAGTTCCCGAGATCATATGCATTTAAACTTTCTAGTGTTGTACGGGTCTGCGGCATTGTTTTAGACAGATACATTTACAAGAGGGAATTTAGATTAACGCTTCTGTGAGTGCTCGTCAGGCTGCAGTTGTAGCGAAGTTTGTTCCTGCAAAATGTATATTGGTGGTAAACTGAACTAGAACCGTTCGCAATGAAACTTTCCCTATTTTAATTCAATTTGATTGGGCGTACCCCGTATTGTTAGCTTTGTTCAAAGTAATGTTCCTTGATGAAAATCGCGGTCGGGTATTCCGAGGCAGCGATACTTTCAAACTTCTTTTTCTTTCTTCATTTTTCTGATTGGAAGTAGATGTTTTTGTTGTATTCGATATGTTACGTGCATTGTTTTAACAATTCGACATCGAAGCTTCTTATGTTGAAGTTATATGTGGTTTATTTAAAGCGAGTTATTTAAATGGCCTATTATTCCGGCCGACAGCTTCGATCGATGCTTTTGATTGACAAGAAAAACTCTTCGGATTTTATCATTGTAATGACTAATAGTATACCCGCTCTCAAATGAGTCAGCCTCGTAAAATTTAACGTCGTACCCAGCGCGAGATAGTGATGATGGCAAGAAAAGTGCCTATAAAGAGAATTGATGGTGCCATTCCGTCGTGTCTCATAATGTCTCCGATGTCGATTGCGTACCTATCACATGCTCGATGTTTACCATGTAGCGTAATGTATCGTCATACACATTAAAAAACGTCTATTTTATTGCTTTTATCAGTTTTATCATTTGCGAGAACCAATTTTTTATCTTATTTTACATTTAAGTCATTTTTATAAATGAGTTACCAGCATACAAGTTATCATGAACCTGTCTCAATGCATTTTCTACATCGATATTCTACATATAACGGTTTCGTTTTATCGATGCAATTATTCTTACATATCTTAAATACTAAATTATGCTGAAGGCTGTGTAAGCCAGTTTATGGCTTAAATAAAGTTAATTAGGCATATAATAGCCGAGCACGTAGATTAATTTCAAAAGCCGTAACTGCCGGAAAAAATTAATGTTTCCGTTCGAAGATAACAGTCGCAGAAAAGGGAAAGAATATTAAACTACGCTTAATGCTTTTTCTTGCTATTC
Organism: Junonia grisea; assembly: GCA_018235645.1. Lineage (NCBI taxonomy): Eukaryota > Metazoa > Arthropoda > Insecta > Lepidoptera > Nymphalidae > Junonia > Junonia grisea. Next base: position 3,591 of record DVXP01002118.1, on the reverse strand, counting down.
TTTGCGGTAATGTTTTGTATCTGTAATTTGTTTGTTAAGGATGTTACACTTATATATAGCTGATATTGTTCATATGTAGTTATTAAGTTTTCATGTTATTATTTCGAATTTGACACCTGTAATTTGATACTTGTAAGTTTTATTAAGTGGTGAGTGGTGAGAAGGAAGGAAGAAGGAGCTGGAAGTCCCCTTTTTCTCTAATTCATTTTAAGGTGGTAATGCTTCTGTGGCTCCTCTGATATTGTAAATTATAACGGTCGGCGGAGACGTGTTATCAATAGAAGTCATGCCTGCTCGTTTAATTGCGATATCCATAAAAAATAGACATATTTTAATGACTTTGTGTAATAAAGATACAATTTTAACGCACAAAAATGACATACCAAAACAATATTTCTCCTTATAGTATCAAGAATACTGTTATAGCTTTGGGTTAACTGTAACTTTGGTGCGCTACCTCATAGCTTATTCCGGGGCAGTTTCGGTGGCCAATATATTTTAGGAGCTGTCAAAGTGTTTTAAACGATCTTAAGTCGTGCATACAAATCTACACCTTGCTTAGAAGCTGAAATGAAAAGCATAATATATCTAAGTCACTGTTTAAAATATAGTTTGCATTTGTGTTTAAAAACTCGTGTTGCTATAAAGGCTTAAGACTCTCAAGGTTGCAGAGTATTCTTTATGTCACGAAAATCTTGAAATTTGAAAAAAATATTAAACATTTTCCGATGTCGTAAGCATGCATTATAAAAATCAAGATACGACACTTTCGTAATGTAAAATCGCGAAAGATGACATGTGTAGGAAAAGAGTGACTGTTGCGATGATAGCTGATAGGCGAAAATCAATACATCAATATGTTTCGACTCTCGCCTATTCTGGTATATTTATCAGCCCCACATACAGTAGCAAAAGTGCTGGGAAAAGTCACTATTCAATCATCTTGATCATAGTTTTGATTTTTATGTTGATAGACTTATGATATTTATACAGTGTGTTTTATATAGTTGCGGGTTCGATCCCCGTACTTGATAGGTCTCTATATAAACCATATATGTACATATAGACGTTGATCGTGATCTGGGATATTGTGTTTGAGTTGTACATGTTCCTGATCCCAATACAGGATCCAATAATCAAAGGCTGTTGAGTGTTTAGCGTTAAAAAAAATCTTGATATGATAGTAGTCATATTCATGACGAATGTCACAACGGGACGTCGCGCGTCGCATCGTGGCAAATTATTTTGTCCGTTAGGCTCTAAGCTACTAAGAGAAGTATCGTTTTCTAGACTTATGGAATCATGCACACTGATCAGAAAAGACTGTTCGTAATCTGAATTTCCTTATTAGATTATCGTCGTCCTTATTATGACGTCCCGTGGAATGCCTGACTCAGTTCTTTGTGATTGTAGAGTTTATTAAGTTTCTTAGTCATAAGGAGAGAAATTACTGAATTAAGGATGTCATTAAAGAATTTAGTTCTCTATGTATGTAGATTGTACGATGTACATAATATATTATTATGTTTTGTTTCCTATTATTGACGTCATTACGTTTATTTATAACCTGTTAAGTCTCGATAAAATTTTTGGGAATGGGAGATCATTAGGTAATAGTCCAATAATAATAGGCTTTATTGTAGATAGAGTCATGAGTATGATTTCTTGCTCATTCTATTAGTACCATATAAATAGTCAATAATTTTATATTTTAATTCAATTTTATAATATAACATAGTACTAGTGATGATCTAAATACTTGAAATAGCAACACCTAGACAGTAATTTGAAAATATTTCTCGTTATTTATTCATGCCTTTGACAAGCGTTGTCCCTAGTTAAACCGTAGTTAGAATTTTGTAATTACAATTTTAATTGTATACGCTTTCAATTTAATTTAATACAGGCATTATTGTAAATAATTTTATATTAAAAATAAGGGCGTTTTCAAATGAAGCGTCTTGTGTTGTTCTCAAAAAGCCCATAGGGTTAAGAGGGTAGGGATTTTTTTATATGTAAAGTACGCTTCAAAAGCGCATAGTCCAAACGTATTGCAGTCACATACTGTACGAACGTGACATAGTATTTTTAATGAGTGACTTACAAATAACCGCGCATAGACAGACCGTCCAATTTGAAAGGACCCTAAGCATGGCTGTAAACTTTACAGACTGTAAATCAATATCCAAGTAGATAAAGTGTATCGACTCTCTATAAGGATAAATAAAATTATTTGTTTAATCCTACGCTAACTTATCGTCATGTCTTTGTATTTATTAAAATGTAATTAGGGCATACGCATCAAAATTTTTAATTAAAAAAGGCATTTAATTTCAATAAAAAAACTTATGAATTGATAGATTAGGTCATTTTTCCGAATACCTCGGAATTGGTGCCATTTTTCGAAATACTGCGAAATTAGATGCCCTTACCTTAATCCTTTTTTCCTAAACTTTATTTTTACTTATAATAATGATAATAAGTATTTCACAAAATAATGCCTATTTTATATTTCAGAAATTTTGTTTCTGTGTATGTAATATATATATTTTTTAAATTACGCAATTATTTTATAATAATAATTTGAGGTCTGAAGTAGCTTCTTACACACTCCAGACATTGAATTTTAGGTAATGAAATTATACATACGTATGTATACACTATATACCATAACAAATATTACGAAGTATTTATTTGTAATTATACTAAAAGCTAACTTGATGGTCTAAGAGTTAGTAGGTGACATTTTCAACATGTTAATTTTAATAAGACGTTAAAATACCAAACGTTGCCTTCTAAAATTACGTGTTTACTAGACGTAGTGGATATAAATTTGTAGAATATCAACATATTATTTATACTTATAGACCGATACGACCTTGCCACCTTTGAACACCACTTACGCCTAAAGTAAATATTAGTATATTCATTAAATTTATTTTATATTCGTATTTTTGACATATCTAGTTGTAGGATCTTGTTTTCATTTTTATTCCCGCCTAAAGCGGTGGACGATTGCGCCAAAATGCCACGTCACGATGGTGGCGCTAGTTTCAATGCCGTTCCCAGAGAGTTTCACGTTCCGTGAGCGTGAGCTCCACGAATTAATTCACAAGTGTAAATTTGGAAAATTTATTAAACCCCCAACATCGTATTCAATACGACATGAGGAACTTAAATTCTTGGAAGATATTGTTTTTTATTAATTATCTAATAATACACACACAGACAAACACACACACACACACACACACACACACACACACACACACATGCATATACATAATTTTTCGAGCTACTCTCAATAAGCCCTTTTATTTGATACCCATATTGTAGAAATTCATCAAATTAGTTATTCCGCCATCTGGGATAGTCCGCCATCTTAGATTTAGAATGACGTCGTATTACTTTTGGATTTAATCTCAATAAGCCCTTTCATTTGATAACTATATTGTAGAAATTCATTAAAAATAACTATTCCGCTAGCTTGGATGGTCCGCCATCTTGGATTTATAATGACGTCATATTAATTTTCAAGTTACTCTTAACAAGCCCTTTCATTTGATACCCATATTGTAGAAATGGAACAAA
>DVXP01002117.1:0-13399 GCA_018235645.1 Junonia grisea | reverse complement strand
AATTATTTCATTATATCTACATTCATCTTAGATTTTCATTCAAAAATCGGATTACAGTGTAGTACTTTTTTTTTCGTTATCTAGGCCCTTTAGTATTAATGTTGCGACTTTCACTAGCTTTTCAATAGCTGTCATAGCTGTCATTACATTTGTCTGTCGTCAACAAAATCGGCGGAATAATGAAAAAAAAGGAAAAAACATCGTATGCAGTAAATATATCACAATATATTTGTAGACCACGTTAATAATTTCAATGTCTCATAACTTTAGAAAAATTGCATATAATGTAACTGAATTCATATTCTGGAAGGCATATTCTACATATACCTAGTTTGTGTTCTGTACCAAACCGCATTAGAGCAGGGTTGTGAATTGAGCTCCCTAACCTTAATAGGAGAAGAGACATTTGCCCAGCAGTGGTACATGTACAGGCTGTTACTTTACTACTTTATGTTACATACATCTTTACTAACCTCGTGTGAGAATTATTAATAAACAGCAAGACCGTTATCACAAAATAAAACTTATAATCTGCCCGTCATCACCATTCAATAATTTCGAACCGATGGTAGCTTCACGGCGACGTGACGTGCACTTTATAAAATGAACGTTTTAACTCTGATTAGATATAGCTTTGGGTTTTAATTACCTTCAGCTGTGTAAAATTACAAAATATAATTTTTAGTTCAATAAATAATTAATCGAAAGTTGTGTCGAAATTTTATGTTACTTAAATCTTATGTTACCCGACTCCTGGGGGGGTGTCGGGTTATGTGAGATTGCACTCACTAAAACCCCCTGGTGCGATTGCCGCCACAGCATGGAAAACGGAGAGGCTACGGGATCGCTTTCGCAGCACGTTCACGGCCTCTCCCGATGTTTCATATCTTATAATATAGAAAGTTATATATAGAAAGCTATGCACCATCAGATACAGTCTCGAAATGACATGTAATTATTTTGAGGAAATAAAATAAAAATCTTTATCAATAACTTAGCTTTTACTTTATAAATCAGGAGCTTAGAATTTAGTTGATTTGGACTGAAAACACAAAATAAAAAAATAATCTTTATTCCTTTGTTTGCTCAACAAATCTGGGTCTCGCACATGTTGAAATCAGAAATTACACTAATTCGTTGATATGATAAGATACTGGAGATAATACTGTCGATATCTCAGATGTCTCACTTATTTAAACGGATGCTAACAAATTTAAATTTATTTTCGTTTAAACTTTAGCTTCTAGCCGTATTTTCAAATAGTTATTATATAACTCTACCGTCTATTTCGAAGAAAATAATGGGTGTCTCAGATTAACAATATTTCTTCTCAATATAGAAATGGTAAGATTATTATAAATGATTAGGAAATAAAATTTACTCGTATATAAAATAAACGTACAAAATATCATTCAAATATTTTCTGTACATTTATATTAAGAGTCATTTAAAAACAATTTCTAACCTAAAATGTTCGACAAAATAACGTTAACCTATTGTTTGAAATCTCGTTCGAAAAACTAGAATACAACAAGGTAATTTGAATGCTAACAACTCTATAACATACAAAATACTATAATTTAAGACCTGGTAAATAATGTGCTTCATTGTGGGCTACACAACATTAGAGCAAATGCTCTGGTTTGAGTTCCTCCGTAGGCGTTCCGATACGATCCGTTGTTCCACCACCTATATAGCGTACATCGCCGCCATTTTATTGTTCTCGTGATTAGAAAGCCTGTTGTACAACGCTGATTGTACTCACATATAAATCCTTAACAATTACCCGAGAAACGAGCGTGGTAATTTAATTTTGTTAACGTCGAAATCAGTTTAAACGAACAACTAACGTACGATACGTGTTAAGCGTTAAGACTGTTAACGTAGTAAACACCTAAACGCTACACGATACATACAACGATTAAATAGAATTAACGACTTTAAAAATTAAAGGTACACAATAATTTGCTATTAGCGTGCCAATTGTGCCAAACAATGCGCTTCAGCAAAACGGTCCGGTACAAAAACTCGCATTGTTACCTGCGAAAGTGGCTCACACAATATCCAGCGAGGAAATGATAACCCATCGCTCAAACAATCATCACCGGACAAAAGGGCCGAAACAGTTATACCTCGTATTGCTGGACCGACGAGCGTGTCATTATGGAGCAGCCATCCAAGGTAGACCCCCTGAACCCGTCCTAATCGTTGCTTGGGCGTCCGAGACCGCCGAGAGAGATGTCTTTTCAGGGGTCTACGTGGAATGGACGCGGCCGTTAAATCTCAAGCATTTGTGGTGGCCGTAGTTTCTCCCAATTACACCGTCTCTAGCCGGCGATTGGCCGCGCCACGAAGAATCCGGCCTGTCGTGACTGTGATAAAAAAACTGACGCAAATTGCCGATACGCCTCGTGCACACAATTTCATGCTCCGTCTTTAGAGAACGATCTAGATTCGTCATATTTCAAAAGTAACGCGAACACACGAAATAAGATGTGTTAGAAATTAGAAAACCGAAACCGAAAAATCAGCGGTGATCGATTAACGAGTATATCCGACGTTAATTGCTATCGAGTGCTTTGTTGGAGACGATTAATCATTTCATACGGATTTCATTGGATTGTGTTTTTATTACTTTTCATAGTTTAATTGGTTCGATGCTAACACGACAATGTTATCTGGCCGGCACTTGGATTGTTGAAAGATTAGACGACACGTGACTCTTGTTCTCACGATTATGTATATAGGTATTTAATACTTATGTATGTAATTCATTTTTTAAACAAAATTAACGTTTTTCGTTCTTATTTTTCTTAAGCATTTTTTGTAAGCTTAATACATTCTGAATGAATATAAATTACAGAAATGTTCTCTTCAGATACAATTCCAAAGACTATTTGATATTTCTTAAGACTCTTCAATTAAGTAGCTTAAATAACTCTCCAATAAAACCTGGAATCCGCTCTACCGTAGTCACTTCAAAGGCTGTTCGGTCAATTATCTTCCATCATCAAATTATTGTTTGTGTTTAAGCTAAGTACGATAATCGAGTTTTCCGTAGCGCTCCCGGCGGGCCGAGAATAATGCTGAAGATCGTCAAGTCATCGCTTACGGTTCCATTTGTCGCGGACATGATAGCTTTTTTTATTCCTACATTAGTCTCCTTTAGGGCTGCGATCGATGACTCAAAATCCAAACATCAAAACAAAAAATCGACAAGAAATTAAAAACATATATTGGTCGCAACAACCTTCTAAGTTAACGATAACCGATTAAGTGCTTAACAGACTGATACCACAGACTATAAATAATTTACGATTTTAAAGTTTACAGCCCTAAGGAACCAGTGTTGTCCAATGTCCATAGCCGATGTCGATGCTTATCTCCGGCCGATTCGTTCCGGGCGGAGGACGCGGCGCGTGACGCACGTCGATTAGAAATCTCGTCTCGGATGCCGCAATACGACGTGCTGTCGATCGGCGGTCTCTATTAAACGCAATGCTCAACTGTTCTGTTTTTGAATTCTTATTTTTTTTATTATCTGTTTCGCAGATGCAATCTAACGGCCGGTTGCTGAAGGGAAAAGGTTTTATATGGACTCGTTTTATTTTGTTTTTTTTTTTAAAGATGGAATTACTATAATGGTTTTTATAAAGAGATCATCTTTAGAGAGTCTTATCTTTCTTGGTGTCTAAGTATCTGGATTGTTGAGTAAAGTCAGAGATATGTTTGTGTTAAATGGTTTGTAGGAAGAAATATTATAATGATTTGTTTTTTGCTATTATTTTAAATAATGTAAATGAGTAGCGGCACACTCAGCCAATGGCCTTGGTTTTGGTTATTCAAGAGTTCAAAGGTCTGAAACTCATCTTTGCCAATGTCAGGTAAATTGTACGAGTATATCAAAATAATGACTTGCTGGACATGTTCATAGTAATAGTGAGTATATATTTCTAAAATTTTATTCCGATGAAAAATATTTGTAATCATTGCAATATTTATTATCCTGCCGCTTTTATAGCCGAGTCGCTACACGCAACATTGTGGATATAAAGTAGTATTATATAGAGAAATATGAAATTTCACTACGGTAATGTTGTTCAATATTTTATGCATGTATAAGTTCCAAGTACAAAATTAAAAATAAAAAAAAATCACGAAAAAGGAACAACACTATAACAACTTAAACAACACTCAACAAATAAAAAAACAATAGACAAAACGACCAAATAATGTCATCAATAATGTTGTTCACTTAGTTCCATATCAAACATATTTATTAACCTTCTCTAGTTTCTTACATCATCTTCGAAACTTAATAGTTTCGGAAACTTTAATACCCAATAAAAACCGAGATACGAAAGTTTATTTTAACGTTTAAAACACCGCATTGTTCCGATTGAGCAGCCAAGCGTGAGTCGGGGAACAAAAACTAAATGACATTATAATAAAAGAAATCTTATGTTCCTATCAGAAGCTTGAATGATATAGATTATAATAAAGTGTATAAAAATATGGGAATTTTTAATAAAAATATATATTTATTTAAGCTACATTAATTTTATTGCTTGTGGTCGGTAATTCTTTTTGGTCGCTTACTTTACACTTTTTAAGTAATTAAAAAAGCGATTCAAGAATAGATAGCTTTTGAAACTTACGATTACTGCTAACAAAGTCAAGATAATTTGATAAACTTTATTCATTTCTGAAATGTAACATTTTAATAATATTTTCAATCGGCTTATAACACAGATTCAGTAAAGTAGTAGTCTGCCGAAAAAAAATAAAAGAAAAATTGGTTTAATGCACCAATTTTTACAGCTGCAATATAAATACCATGCTTAATTTAAAAAGTGTTGAATGTGTGACATTTAAACGATAGGCAATATAATTTTAGTATGTTTTGAAAAGACTTTAAATGAAAAATATCATGAATATTAAAAGAGACAATGCCTGCTGATGATACTATAAAAATAGCAGCTGAGAACGACGTCCATTATATGAGGCTACCAGAGCGACAAGAGCCCCTCTGCAAAGTTGAAATTTTGGGATGTAAGAAATTCAAACTGCTCTAGCTTTTATAATTTTCCAAAAAATATGTAATGCAATAAATATTTCTCTCGTTTTGCAAACCAAAACAACATACCTATCAGAAACGTAGAAAAACATTCGATTTTGTAAAAAAAAAAGTTGGTTAGGTTGTTGTAGCTCTCGCGGCCTCATCTCCGATTGTCAAGTAGTAATGAACGATCTCAGCAATGCTTTCAATGGACAAATTAGGCGCGGAAAACTAATATTTACTTTGTTTATCCATAGGGCATTTATTTTAAGCCGCGTGGTATTATCTATGCTTAAATATCGCTTATTCTGCTATAATTTATCTTATCATCACTATAATATTGACTTATTGCTATGTCATTTTGCGATTCATATAATAGTTCAACCAATAAATTCCTTACAACTTTTGAATTCTTGAGATATTATAAATGTCATATAAAATATTAAGAAGGTTGGAAGATGGCTTAAAGTCAGTAACTTTTTATTGGACTCCATATGATTTTACAACAAGACCTCGGACTGCATTAAAACGTGATGCTATAAAACAAAGATATGAGTTTTTATATTAAAGATTCTCTTATAAAATAAAGTCTTTTAATGATAAAGGTTCTTCATATAGATTTGAGAGTTAAATGCGGCAGTTTTAGTCTCAAGTAAGAGCTGGCTCTATATTTTCAATTCTTCGATTGACAAAACATTGGCATTAAGGGAATGGTTTTTCTAGTAACAATGCAATAATTTACTCGCAAATAACCACTCACAATCATTTGGCCAATTTGGTCATCCACACCTGGTTACAACCAAAAATATAGATGACATTTACACACACTTTCGGTTCGAAATAATGCCAAACTAAGAATCGGTACTATCAAATCCCATGGTATGTCCCATAAGTTATTTAGTATATGGTAAGGCATGTTCTATATTACTATATTAGGGCGGCCACAGGATCGCCGGAGTGTTTCGTATCATTACCAGGCGTCGACATTTGTTTATGATAATGAACTACTTTCCTTTTTAAATCAGTCGTACATCGTCACGACTTGTTGCCGTAAAGCCTAGCCGTGCTTATTGACTTCAGCTCCTATACAAGCTGGCTTGATAAGGGTGGTATCACATTCTAGCATGAAATAGCTAAAATAGTTATTAGTAAAAGAATCGGAAATCTCAACAACTTCATTCCTTACATTATTTCCTACCCTCAGTCTTTATTGGTTTCGTACGATGACTCCGTCTTTATGTGTTTCGTAGGAAGGAATAGGAAGTAAGGGGAATTAAGTGTTCTGGTCTTCCCCTTACTTCCTATTCCTTTGCTCATCGTATTCTTTCCCTTCTTAAGCCGATAGTATATTAGAGGCTTCAGTAGAACTGCAAATTTTCTTGGGCGATGGTAATCGCACATCATCCTAACCCGGCTACTTCTTATATCTTATCTCTTAATCTTTAATTTATAAAGATTTATATTATATCTTTAATTTATTATTTTTGTTCCGTGTAATATTTACTGTTTGTGGTGTACAATAAAGTATATTCTATCTATCTATCTATCTATATCTGCTCAAAATTTTGATTAAAAATACTGGGTTTTACTGCATTGTAGAATTTTCCCTAAATATATTTAAACGATTCCTGATTGACGTGAAACCGTGACTCGATTTTTAAAGAAATTTGCTAAGCGAAATATTTATAATGTGAAACGTGGTTTGAATGTAAGTTGGATTAAAATGTTTGGGTTTTCATGTAAATGATTCGGATTGACATATCATCTTGATATGTCCTATCGCGTGAAGATCGGAATGCTTCTTTTCCATACATTTAGACTTGTATTTTCGATTTTAGTTTTAAAATTGCATTTAAAATAAATATTTTTTTTTAATATTTGTACAAGTATAAGCTTGATTTTTTTTTGTGAAATACATTTATTTTTAATTAGTTATATTAATGTAACAAATGTATGGTAGAGCGCTATTCGAACTCTATGTTGCATACATATTAATTCAGTTCGGTGGTATTTTTATACATATTAACTTAGTTTTTAATTTTTTATCGTTTATTTATTGTCGTGACTCATTTCTTTCAAATAATCCGATTGTAAGTTATACAATTTTTTAACTCTACAATTAATTTAACTTAGAGGTGACTCTTTGCGAATCTGTATAAGATAGTACGCAATATCTACAAATCCAGGTTTTATTATAAAAAATACCTATTTTACGTCGTTGTTACAAATTTTTTCATTTTATATTTTAGGGACTCGAAAGTTTTAATGAAAGTCAAAATTACAAACACACGAAACTTATTTCTTAGCTTCATTTTGAGACTTCATAGGGTTACAAAGATTGTATGCTGATTTTATAAAAATATTAATAAAAAATTGCTTAACGAAGAAGAAGCAAGTGCAACTCGTCATTTTATGATTTCATTTCAAATAATGTTATAGATCAACATTAAATGAAGTTTTACATTTATACCACTAACTTATGTACATTTATATCGTAACAAAATAATGACGGTAATAACTCAGTTATACGACTGCAGTCTAACAAGAATTATATGAGCGTAAGTACGACTCGTTGTTAGTGCAAGAGGCAATGGACGATTTTTTGTCACGAACTCTATTTTTTGCCAATTTAGCCTCATAATAACGATTGTCATTGAAACTTGCGACGACGTCGAGCCTCGAGTGGTTTTTATACCCAACTTTGTTAATCATACGATTTTGTCGTACCGAAAAAAAACGTCTCTATATTATCACAAAAAGTTTTCATAAAAATGGAAAATCATTATCAGAGCACAGCACATGAAATACAAAAGAACAATGACCCAGATCCGCCAAAGATAACTATCGAAGTGACGCATGTGTGGAATCGATAACAGTAGGTGTACACGCACGCACTCCGCGGACCTTATCGAACCGACCAATATTTACCCAAGTAACAGCAACACGCGAAACGCCGTGTGAACGAGACCGGCAAACTCCACTAATTGTATTAGAACCCTAAGACGCAATCGAAGGGCGAACTCATTCAACCAAATGTCACATCGTGATGAAATAAAAAATACATTACACCTACCTATTCAGCGGACAGCAGCTGCACCGAAAGGGAACGGCAGATGTGCTAACCGACGCCGGCGGTACAGAAACGGACGAAACGCGCCGGTTCGTTTCGAAATACGTGTAAAATTTTCACCGAAATAGCGTGAAAAACTTACCGGTGCCGAGGGTTGCGGAGAAAGCGGCAGCGCTGGCGCACTCACTAACAGCACACGTGCACGAACGCCGCGGCCGCGCACCTGTCGCGGACTGACTTGCCATTTCCATATTTTATTGTATTTATGTTCGGGTGAGGCGCGCGCGCAGCCCGGCGCGGCGAGGTGGACTGACTGCCGACGCGCGCGATACCTGCGCTCACCTGTCCCCTCCCCCCTACCATCAGGAACCGGATGGCACTCCAAAACAAAACGGTCAACAAAGGACGTGCCACGAATGTTCGCGCCGCCACCGATCGGATCCACGGGAAGGGTCGGGGCTGCTCGGCCGGGGACTCTTTCCGATTATACAACACCTGACTCACGCGCCGAAAACCGAACGGCCGGTGATTTACGACCGCCCGCCAATGTAACAGTCGCTGACTGCTGAATTGTTTTCTTAGCCGAATAAATAATTTGCACAATGCCTGAAAGCGATGACGACCGATTTGTCGAAAATGCCGATTAGGCAAGCGTTACACAAAAATACAAAGCGATTGTTGACACAGAAATCATTTGTCAACTGCTGAGTATACTGAACTGGAAAATAATAACGATTGCTCAACTAATTGTCACCGAGTCACCGGTAAACAAACGATTGTGTGCGCGTTGCGCATCCGAACTGTTACCGAATTGGTTTACAATTGTTATAGTCATTTGTTTATTTGGACTTCCTTTGATTGGGCTTGCTATGCCGCGTTAGCTGCACGGGAACCATTATCTGTGGGAATTGATATGATAACGACAATTGCGTTTCTTCGAATATTTCGTCATCGATTACACAAAATAAGTTATAACACTTTTATACATTCGAACGAATTCGAAAATTGTATAATCGATTACATTATTTTTCTCTGAATGTGCAACGGGCAATATTTGTTCCGGGTAATTTCAGGAATAGTTCGGCTGATTTTGACGGAACTTGCACTGGAAAGTAGCTAATGTTACAATGCGTAATATAGGCTTTTTTTTAAAACGTGATCAGTGTTCCGCGAGAAAAATAGAAAACCCTTAAAATTGTTCGACGCGGACGCGAATAAAATCGACGGTTGATAGGCTATTTGGTCTAAGCGCCATTTTTTGACATATATATTTTTATACATATTTGGATAGAGAAAAATCAGCTGATTCCAAATATGTATATCAATCAATATGTCAAAAAAATGGCGCTTAGACCAAATAGCCTTTCAACCGTCGAAATGTATAATTCCGAGCCAAATCAATCAATATACTGTACATTGTAACTGGTCAGTGTGTCGCAGCCACGTATCGTGCGCCCGCGCCGATAGCGTCACGCGCGATAACAGCCGCTGAAACTGAAACTGCCATCGATTCTTTACGGATAATGCTATAAAATTCTATTTGCACTGCACTTCATTGTAACTTATCGCACCATTATCATCGGAATTGTGACCTTTATTTCAAACGAACTATTGCACGGCGATAATGCTTTTTGTTCTGATAGAATCGATACATTTTAAATTCTTAATGTGCATTTGAATATGTATGTTAATATACATACGCTAATATTTAAAGAATATAAAAAATAATTTAGTATCTTAGTAATTTTGGATACTGTTTAGAAATGTAGAGATATAGAGTAGATAGAGATATATCTTTTAAAAGAATGTTATTATAGTGTTTATAATCGAATATAAAATTATAATAATTAAAAAAAAAGATAGCTAAAACTTAAAATTTACGGTATACAATAATGACTATATATCTAAGTCATTCTTAGTTAATCTATAGGGTATCATTTTGGTACACACTCGATAATAATATTCATTTCTCATTTTGAGATGAATAAGAAATATATTTCATTTACATTCTAAAGAAAACCTATAAGATATCGGCATCTATAAAATGAAACTAGATATAGCTCGAATAATTTCACACACCTTTTCTTACTTTAATAACTCTTTTGGTTAACTCAAGATTGTAATGAAAAATCTCTTTCATTCTTATAACATAAATCAAAATACTAACCCATGTCAACGTCTATTCAATGTTTACTTTATGTATATCTATACCCCTTGTAATCAACCATATGCTGTTGAAATATCAGTGAATATCGTATATTTTTTCCTGGCTCAAGTCATCAGCGTCAGAAATGCGACACTGCACCGGATGAGCCGCCATATCCGACGGGATCGACGCAAAAAACGAATCTAGCCTCCGATATTATTAGACCTTTTAATATTAAATAAACGGCGATAGAATATGTTTCTACTGGCACTTATGGATATTTATTTTATAGCAATATAAACATTGTAATTGCTAAGGTATTAAATCTGTGCGCTAATTGCAAACATCGCTATCAAAACATTAATATAAACAGGTAATGAGTTTAAAACTGTTATTATTAAAGCTGAATACATTTAATTTTTTTAATAGGGGACATACAGGTATGTGGATTATTTAATGTTAAGTGATAGTAAGTATACTACAGTCTACCAACTGTCTTAGCAACGTAGCGGCTTTCTGCAGATACCTCAGCATACCACTACATTGTCTCTTGTCTTCGCTATTAATTCGTGATAGTTATACGCAATGACACAGCGTCATATGATGATTCATCCCGTTTCCACACGACTGGAGATTCTGCGCTGATAACGTTTACAAGTGCACTTATCGGCAATTATTATCGTCCGCGTCACGAATGCAGAATAAATACACTTTCGTAGGGTAGACATTGGACTACAAATCATTATGTATTTTGTGTTGTTTGTAATGGCTTTATATTATAAATATTCACATTAGTCATTAATATTAGTTTTTTTATCATATCGACGGTTGAAAGGATATTTGATCTAAGCACCATTTTTTTTTATTTGGAGAATAATTAGCTGATTCCAAATATGTATAAAAATATATATGTCAAAATATGGCGCTTAGATCAAATAGCCTTTCAACCGTCGATTTAACTATAGGAATCCTGAAGGGAATAATAATACAACCACTGTTCATTATACATGTCTATATTTCAATTCTCTATACAATATTACACCATATTATATCCCGACATCGCTATGTCTCCCGTCTTGACATCAACAACCGTTACTAGGCAACCACCCAATCGTGGATTCCAAATAGTTCCGCTAACAGTATATCAATTTATTTTTAATTTATAGAAATTTTACTATAACTACTCAATTGGAGGGGAGGCTTTTGAGCAGCAGTGGGACCTTTACAGGTTGTTACTTAACTAATTAAATATAAGGATCTAAATATAGTAAGGAAAATATATTTGTCAAATGGTCAGCTGAAAAAAGTTTGCTACAGTTGAGAGTACTGCCACATAAGTAAAAACGAAAGTCGGAGTTTTCAGCTAGTTAATAGCAATAAAGTAGGAACATAGTAACTGGTACATAAAATGATTAATTAAATGGTTTACTGATTTCCTATAAAGAGTTGTAAAAGACTAATGGTTCGATTTGAAACGCTTTCTGTAAATCTAGTTGAATTTAAGATAATAAACGATTCCTAATCTATACGATTTAAATTGATATTACATCAAAGTTATAGTCTTTATTGTAAAAAGATAACCTGTGTGTTTAAAACAACCTGTGAAATATTATACGTATATAGGTATATTGTCGTCAGACAAAAGCCTATTCACATAGAAAAGAACGTAGTAAACGTAGTAGTAAAAGTAATGTAGAAGCATATGTATGTCTTGCAATTTTTCAAATAAGATTTACCTAGTTTCATTTAGTATATAACTGGTATTGGCGCCATTTTTCTATTATGGCGGCGAGAGTGGAAGAGATAGGTGAAAAATTCGGAAAGAAGAGATCGATATCCTTTAAAAAAAACTCACCACCATGACATTCAAAAAAGGTGCTAGGCATATCACACAGTTCTTTTATAAAGAAAATATGTTACCGTTTAGTTGTCAGTGCATGTTGCAATGCACTCTTCACTGTAATCGCTGGCCATTTGCCGTTCTCCGTTGAAGAGTTCCGTTCTTCAGATCAATGGCTTCCGTTGCGTCCTATTAGAATATTGGTCCACTCCCACGGTATGTCCTTATCATGTATAATATATGTAAAATACAGCTGAATTAAGAATATCCTTTCTTAAAATTGCCGTTAAGTCCGTTTGACTTAAATTATTTATATACTACTTTTATAAACTGTAGGTCTCTACTTAGCAGTTTTCTACTTCAGTGTTACTTATCACTTTAATAAGTCAGATTTAATTATAATTTAAAATTCCTTAAAATATTGCTAGTGCATGCGAGGCTTAAGTTTCTAAGGTTTCCTTTTAATTTGCTTACTTAAATGTAACAGAAAATACAGTTCCAAGCCCTATCCCTATTTGATTCTAAAAATATCTCTTAAACCAAGCTGATACAATTACAAAGTTCAACAAACCAACCTATACGTTTAAAAAAGATAAACATGCAAAACGCCAATAGCATGTCACCACTCGCCATATCACACTATATTATTTATCCGCCGTTAATGTCCAGTTAGAGGCGCGTGCGCAGGCAGCTGCGGCAGATGCCCGGAGTTAGCATAAATACATTTTATTGCTATCTTAACAGTTTTTGCAATTTATCTATAATGGATGCGTTCGTAAAACGACACAACATTCGATTAATACGATGATGCTGCTTTAAGTTGAAATTTTTAAACGATTGCTGATACTTTGTTTGAGTCGGTTGTAAAATTATCTTCATTTGTATCTTTATATCAAATTGTATGTACAATCGTACGAATGGACGGAAAATAAATAAAAACAAAATTTTTATAAAGATTCTTTTTTTTTAATCTGTATAAAGGCGAGTGAAAATGTTTAAAAATGATATCAACAGATCCTCTGAAAAAATATATTCATACATTGCCACTTGCCTAAAATAAATCACCATATAACAATTAAATAATTTTCATTTTTCATTTTTTTTATTTTCACATTATTATACTAAGTTCGTTCTAGAAACGTATTACGTAAACTCGTAAACAAATTTCATAAGACAGTGTAGTAGTAGCCTTAAAAAAACCTACCTTAAACTGTCAGCAGAACAATGTATGTAATCAGTCAAACCCCACATTAGCCGGCACGAGGACAGCAATCACTGCTATAA
>DVXP01002116.1:0-13399 GCA_018235645.1 Junonia grisea | reverse complement strand
ATGCCTAAATAAATAAATTTATTATAATTAATATACCTAATATGTCTTAGGGAGATTATAAACCGTCGAAAGATTGTAAAGCGTAACAAAATATAGTTTATTATATATGAATATAATATAAAATATAATGAGCAATTGTTTTTCGATAAATTATGATCTCAATTGCATATATTGAGTTACGTTAGGTTTAAATTTAATTATTAAATAAGTTCTAACCTAACCTAAACAAACCCGCTTCAGATAATAAAAAAATATCTAACTTAACCTAACCTAACCTAACTTTTGTAAGGAGTTCACAATATATCGACACTTTCCAATCTCACTGCAGAGATTGTAATCTAACGGTTTTTACAATTTTACGGTGTCACATACAAGATATATTTCATGTATATGGACTTACTATTAAAAAATCTATAGTAACTTAAAGACGCAGAAGATTATTCCACTACTCATGGTAACAATATTTGTAATATTTCTTCATACATTTAAAATAATTCAAACATTATAATAGTGCAAGAAACGTTGAAAAAGCCGAATAAGAATGAACGAGGAAGTATCGATAATCCGTGGGCCGAGTTCGTAGGACTTTCAAACTATAGATTTCGTTAGGTTGTTTGTACACGTCGCGTTTGATATATAATAAATAATTAAATGAGTAATAAATAAATATAAAATAAGAATTTTAGATTATGGAATAGTCGAGTTTGGTAAGTCGAGATTTTACCCTTTAAAAAAATAGCTTAACGCGCCTGAATATGTTTTTGAAAACTCTTAGTGCAAGTGCATCTTATAATTTTTTTATGACATGAACTTAATTAGAAACTTGTCCTCAATTAGAATGAACAATCGGTTGTTATTAAAATTTCTGTAGGTACAAATAATAGTAGGTATAATAACTAATAAGAAGCTAAAAAGCTAAACATTTTAAATTAAATCACGAATTACTTTTACAGTTTTGTGGTCACATACATGCGGGAACTGTGTTTTTGTGTATAAAAATAGCCGACACATAACTCAAATGCATTTTGAGTAAATTAGGCTAAAAATTTACGCTACAATCTAAAAAATGTTTTTTTCTTATATATAATAGTTTAATACCTTTAAACAAGGATGGAAAATTTTACACATATTTCCATATTTAGTTCTAACATTAATACGATTGTATTAAGGCAGTTATACAATTTAAACGCCTTTAATTTGTAAATTGCGCATATTTAGTGAGAAATAATATAATGTTCATTGTCACTAATGATCTTGCATTTTTTATTGTTTATATTTTTTTATTGTTTATCTTTAACTATAAAGTAGTGTCTATGCTCTACTTTATAGTTTTTCTTTATAGTTTTACTAGAGGCTGTCCTCTAGCTCTAGTATGCTAAGAGATTAAACGAATAGGAGTCTGGAACAAAAAACTAATCGTTAAATATTATTATTATCTAATATTAAAAAAATACTTCTTAAAAAAAATAATACTAAAAAACTTGATATCTTTATGCTAATCACCTAATTTAGGTATTTTATTATCAGCTCTAGATAATTTCTGAAGCTAGACTTGTCTGAAGCGTTCGGAACGCTCTCGTGTAAGCGGCCTTATCTCTGTGACGGTAGGTCCAAGGTTAGTCGTATTTTGTTCCGCGCTCTGACGTAACGAGCCAGATGTAGGCGCTCTGTTATCACCGGCGCATAGATACCGCGGTTGCCATGTTTCAGAGACTAATTGCGTCGCCGATACACCTTCAAGGGCTTGGCTCTGAAAGAGATTTAAAATATTGTACTATTTTTACTAGATACTTATTTATTTACTTAGATACTTCATTGTAGGCGCTCTGAAGATTATTACCGGGGCATAGATAGCACGGTTGCCATTCCTAAACCATTTAGTACTCATATAAGGACACTTAAATATTTTATTGCAATGTAAGTAGCGTGTTGTCAATGAAGCTAAAATACCACGGTTGCCATGTTTCAGAGACTAATTACGTCGCCGGTACACCTTCAAGGGATTAGGTCTGAAAGATATTTAAAGTATCTCGCTATATTTACAAGATACTACATTTTTGTAGGAGTATAGACTAACGGAGACTGTTAAATAGTTCCTTGGTATGTAAGCGCTCTGTTATGACCGGCGCATAGATACCATGGTTGCCATGTTTCAGAGACTAATTGCGTCGCCGGTACACCTTCAAGGGCTCAGATCTGAAAGATATTTAAAATATAGTACTATTTTTACTAGACATCAGATGGTTTAGGAATGTCTCTTATGGCAGTCTGTCATTGGCGCATAGATACCACTGTTGCCATGTTTCAGAGACTAATGGGGTCGCCGATATATGTACGATGTATGTACATACCTTCAAGGGTATAGTTTTGGAGAGTGTTTAAAATATTTAGAATTGTACATTTAAAAAGGAATCAAGATGGTTAAGGAATGTAGAGTCGTTATATAGAGACTTCAATATTTTATTGGGATATAGACGCCAAAAAAAAGCCGATTTCGTGTATACTAATGCGTACCTACGTACTATGTAGTAATGGAATCGGAAGGTACGGGGTAATGGGCTTTCCCAAATAAATCTGGGCTCACCCCTAACGAAGTAAATTAAGCATGATATAAGGTTCGACCTAGATTCTGTACACCCCTTCAAATTTCCACTGGTCAAGTATTTATTCTTATTTGGAAGAACCTGTATCCACTACACCGTGCGTTTCTGCATAAGGTGACGGCAACTAATTCCGCGGTTTTCCAAATATATTTTAATAAATGAAGGAAGCCTCTCTAGAAAAAAAAACAAATTATAAATTTATTGATTAACCCATTTATTGGGATACCTAGGAATTGGGTGGCCCGGCCCTTACCATATATAAAAATAAAATAAAAACTACTTTGTAGTTTATTATCCTGTTATTGAAAGTTAATTGGTCTTGTAAAAGTGTCTTGATTCAATACGGTTGGGGTTTGAATAAAATGACTTCTATGAATCACTCCCGGTGGTCGTCTCGACTTACAAACCCTGTTCAGTTCAACGTGCAGCACGTGTATCGTAACAGTGCCTTTCAGTTCAATTGACGGTTGTTTTTTAAAGTGAATGACTCGATTTTGTACTGCGATTTTTATTAGATTCGCGTTCTCTTTAAAAAAATAAAATAAGTAATCGTATAAATAAGTAATAAAATAAGTATTCTTAATTAAGTTTTGTGATATATGCCTAGTGATAGACAGACGAGAGGATAATTATTGTTTAGGAAAAAATCTAAACATATTAAGATTACAGAATGCGATGTTTTAATCTTAAAATCATCTAACAAACCACAGGATATCTTTCAAATAGCACGAATATTTAGAGTAAGAATATTCGAATAGTGACAAAATTACATATTTAACAATTTATTTTCTTTCTTTCCAGGTCGTCAATTCAAAGCACACAAGGTGATCCTAGCGGCTTGCAGCAAACACTTCCAGGAGCTGTTCGACACCGCACCGCCGAGCCATGCAGGCGCCTGTTACGTGTTCCTGGAGGCGACCACTGCTGACAACATGCAGGCACTCCTCGAGTTCATGTACAAGGGAGAGGTGCACGTCAGCCAAGACGCCCTTTCCAGCTTCCTTAAAAGCGGAGAGAATTTACAGGTACCAAAGCTTCCTTGAAAATAATTTCGTAATATGTTATAATTAGGTAAATATTATTATTGTTGATAAATATAGTTTCCATAACATTTGTGCAAGTTGTAGAAAACAAAACTCTTTAATAAAACTGATCATTGAAACAGGAAGACAACGCTTAGCAAAATAAATATTAATATTATTATTGGTTTAATAATTTCTTATTGTAAGGTTTATAGTAAAGTTTTTTATAAAGTTTATCATTTTGCGGATAGAATACACGCAAAGGACAGTAATGAATAAATTTGTTATAATTCAATTTCCAGGTCAAAGGTTTATCAATGGAAATGTCCAACGACGCTTGGGTGAAGCAGCAGACGCAGCAATCATCAGAACGCCACCAGACTCGCGTGAAGACGAGTCCGGTGTCCGGTTCTGGGAATTGCGATGTCCAAGACTCCGCCCCGCCGCAAACGCACACGGCCACATTCGCGCCGATCATGCCCCAATACGGAATGCCACTCCACAGTGGCAGCGGCAGCATGGGCCGGTACGCCCCGCCAGCCCACCTGCCCATACACTCGACTTCGCACCGCAGACCGCCTCCACCGAAACCGTCACCGTCTCAGAGCCCACACGCTAGGAATTACAGGTAATAACTTTTACTTGATTTAATAAATTCTGAATGTCATCGTCTAATTAACAACGTTATGAGCGTTTTAGGACTATTCGATCTATTCTAAAACCTAAGTAGCGGAATTTCTGTTTAAACCAACAAAATTAGCACATTTAGTAAATTATTCCGTTAAACTTACTAAACCTTTCTACAAAAAATCATTATTATTATATCATCAATTGCCATTCACCTGCCTATAATAAAATTTTACAATGGAACATTGTAAAAAATTATAGGCAAAGCTCATCATCTTCGCATTGCGGCAGCGTCGCTGACGAACCGGACACGCGCTCGTCGCCCGGCGCCGGCGCACGGTACGAAGAGACTCAGCCGGACTGCACGTCCACACTCGCTAACCCGATCAAGAACAACGGATACGAAAGAGCCGCCTCTGTCAATGATGATATGATGGAACGCCTGTCTAACGACCAGGGTGCTGAAGGTTCGTTTCTATAGATTTTTTGGGAATTTTGGGCTAATTGGCTTTTGGGCTAAACGAATTGGGGGCTTGGCTTTTAGAAGATATAATTATTGGTTACGGTTATTGGGCCATTTGTGCAAGTATTATCATCGCTATTATCAACCTACTACGTATGGATAAGCAACCAAAATTTGATCTGATTTTTGATTTTGCTGCAATCTTTTAAATCTCATTTTTCTTTTATTGGCACATTATTCTAGTATCTAACGTGCATTTAGTTAAAAGTTCTAATTTTAGTACATGAATAATTTTACACCATCTTTGAAAATTACGTCTCATCATCCCATGAACCATTCTTCCAGATCTACGGGTGAAGAGTGAGAACGACTACCACGCAAGCGGTTACAACAATTCGCCGCCACCAGCAGTACCGATACCCACGACGAACTACCACGACAAACCGCACGAGACATCGCCCGTACCGCCCAAACCCAGCCCCGACATCTGGCCCACGAAACTGATTACTAGCAAATCTGGAGGAATTGCTACTGCTGATGGTGAGTTGGATTTACCTTTTTAGGGTATTAAATCTGCCAGGATCTGCTTGACATTGTAGACCAAATTTGATCGATTTATCACTATGAAAAAGGAGTTTTTATTTGACCTATAAACTCTTGAGGTCAAATCTGACTAAAATACTGAAATCATTTGACTTGACAACAAAGAGTAACGATAATTTTCAGATGTCCGATAACAGGGACTGATACTGTCATAAGTCATAACATAGTTTTGTAAAAGTGTTGATTGATATAACTGACCACTGATTTATTTCAGATTGTAGTTACTAGTTGCCATTATCTATAATATTCAAAAATAAGAAACCACTCTGTAATTAAAAACTAAACACAACTTGAAGGTATACTCAATTAATTTTATTCGCATAAAATTCCAGGTAAAAAATTAAAGTGTCCATACTGCGAGAGACTCTACGGATACGAGACGAACCTGCGGGCTCACATCCGGCAACGGCATCAAGGCATCCGCGTGCCGTGTCCGCACTGTTCGCGCACGTTCACGCGCAACAACACCGTGCGCCGGCACATCGCGCGCGAACACCGCCACCAGGTCACGCCGCACCTATCCCAAGGCCCACTCCCTAATCATACGCAGTAAATTGTGTTTTTATATTTTATATAACTTTTATCAACCGAACTACCTCTGCTCTTTCCGACGCGCGCGGGCGATCTCTATTCGAATTTTACAAACCCTAGCACTAGGCTGACTTTCGATGGACTACCGAATTCAGTATTGTCTGTGAAATTGATAGTCCATCGAAACTTTTTGTCTCCTACTTTTAATCTTATCAATCGCCCGCGTCGCGTCATTATTCTTTGTAACTTGCGTACAATAAATGATACCTCGTTGATGCATATTATGTAACAGTAATCTACCTCAGAAATTGATCTTACGATTTTTTAAGATTTTGGAATTGTTCGATAATTGTTACTTAATTTAATATTCACGTGTGACTTCGAATGGTTGCTCAGTGCTCGTATCTATTGTCCGGTACCGTGTTTTAAACATATTGTACCTTTTCTTGCACCCGCATCGCGTTTACGTACCTTAATTTGACTGTGAGATAAAGTTACCTTGTATAAACGTTTTATTTTGAGCTCTCGGTCGTATGACATAGCTTGTACTGTATTTACTGAGCTAGGGAATCTTAGAGATGTTGTTGAGACTGATGGTCATAGGCTTAGTGTATGTAAATAATAGGAGAATGTTGTATATCGCCTTGGCCTAGGTTGAGACACTCGTTTGACGTTGCACGGTGGCAAAATTATTCTACGATATCTTTTATTATTTACTCGATTTATTATATTATATATACATAGCTGCAATAGACTGTTAAACTGGGTTAAGTTATATTATTTGAACACATCTGTGATACAATAGGACAAGCTCTATATATTTTAGTTTTTGCCACAATAAGAGATAAAAATATAATCATGCGTATGCAGGCGGGAGTTCAAACTGTTTTGCACCGAAAAGTTGGACAGTTTTAGTTTGTACAAAGTACAATTTGCCCTAGACGCATAAGTAGGTAGATAAAAAACGTGTTAAATATTTTGCATGTAAGATTGGAGGCGTGAATGTTTTAACTATCCATTACCGTCGTTCGTTCCGAGCTCGCCTGACGGGTGTTACTATTGAGACCAAATAATTATATGTTTTTACGCGATGGTGTCGATTTTAACATTCCGTTTTAATATTTTTGTTTTTTTTTTTCGTCGTAGTGCATTTAGATAAAGGCCACTTGTTACTTTTATATACCTAGTCATTTCAAGTGCAACAGTTGAGATTTAAAGAATAATTATTTAATAAATATAAGAGTGCAGCGGCGTTATTGTATTATAATTGTTGTGTGGACGCCGCCGGCGCTCAGATCCGCTTCAGATTTATAAAACAATTTTAATTCCGAACTTATTTTTTTTTTATTAAGTTGTTCTTAAACACAAAGCAAATGGGACAGTGCCAAATAACCTCAATTTTAAGTACACATCTATTATTTATTTTTGTTAAGTGTGAATGTAGCGACTGTGTGTTATATTCCTGATATTTAGGAATGAGTTGCATTCATATTTATTATATTTATATTTTTAGTGTACATTGATTTTTTTTATAAACGCTTTACAAAGGCTCAGTGATTTATTGTTAAAGTAGCAGTTTCTGTATGTTCGTTACTCAGATATTTGATTTACCTCATTTTTTATCGCATTTAAGACTTATACGTATACTTTGCAGGTGTGCAGTCCTTTTAGTGTCAGTTTGTATAGGAATATTGTACCTAAACTTTTAAACTATTAAGATAAATATATTTTTCACTGAAATAGATTTTACTAGCTCGTTTTATATTTATATTAGATTTCGTGTATTTCTAAAGATGCTATTTTAAATCACAAACAATAAATGTAAGGCGTAGAGATGTTATATTCATTCGAACAAACAATATCTATTACTTTTTTGATGACGTTTGAAGATGTGTGATTCAAAGATTTGACTCGTATGGAAAATTATTTTTGAAAGGAAGATATATTAAGTGTGGCCATCATCAGATTAAATTTTATCTTAAATACGGTTCGGTTTGGTTGTAAAAGATAATAAAGCAATAATGAGAAAAGTTCAAAAAAATCTTTTTAGAGATATCAATGCAGAAAATGTTTATTTTTTTAATTATGAGACCAAAGGGACACTCTTAGATTCTTAAATCTGGTTTTTAGGGTCAGGCCAAACGTTAAAAAACTGGCATGCAAACCAATTTGCACAGTTAAATTGTAAGTGGAAGGAGCTAAACGGTGTAACATCGTTATATGTCATATCTTTTAGTAAATCGAAATCTGTGCAAAAACGTTAATAATCACGTCTACATGTAGCCTTTTTGGTTGACACACGTCACCTTTTACCATCAATGTTCGCGTTTAGCTGCGCAAACTGGTTTGCACGAGTAAATGCGAAATTTGAGCTATGGCAAAAATAGCGCTATCAAAGAGCGACGTTTTGATAACCTAACGTTTTGGGATTTTGTGTGAAAACTGGTCCTTTTTAATAGAAAACTGAAAAATGATATTTCTACAAATTGATTGTTACCTTACGGCGATGTAAGTTTTGATTAAGTTTATCCGAGAAATACCATCAAAAGCGGTGCCTTTAACTTTCGGGGCAGTTGTGACGGATTACTTTCGGGGCGGTAAAATAATCATAAAAGATTTTTTGTTGGTCGAATCTATGACGATTATTTGTAATTATTATTGTTTCATATTTTTGGCATTCTTGTGTTAGGCGTACTATTGTTAAGACATGTGTTTTAATATTTCAATTATAAATTGTTAAAAGAATTATTTTTTACTATATTTGAGAAGATTAATTAGAAAGATCATTAAGTAGTTATTCTGTTTTATTATTTCGTTTTGTCTTATGAATTCAAAATTCATAAATGTGATTTTCTTTTGACATTTAATGTTTATTTGTGATACGTAAGAGGGAAATTGCATTAATGCATCACGTTTTAAGCTTTCTTTTTTTTTCGATTAATCGTTTTAATTTTAAGGGGTATTGATGGATTCTCTGCGCGTTGACACTAAGGGATCGCCATTATTTTAATCGTTTCATTCTATATTTATAAGGTACAAATTAAAAAAAACATACAATATCATATGTCAATTTTTATCCTAAACAACACAGTAATGTCATCGTTTCCTTGCAAATTGTTCTTGTGATTGTACAAATTCTGTAATATGAATGAGATCATGTCATACATAAGTTATTGCATTGTTAAATTTAAATGTAAGCGGACGAGTTACTAGGTCCCCAATAGTTGTAATGTTGTAATTGATGTGAAGAATCACATTTAGTCGATGTATCGCAATCCTCTCCGACTTCGGCCGGTCTCTCACGTTATTGTGATAGTAAATCTGGATAGTAAATGTGCATACGATGTATAGTTACTGATGGCGACCAGCCGACATATTCTATACTTAATGTTACGGGAATTATATTAATAAAGGAGTTAAGCTGGACTAATTTGAGCAAGTGAATGATGGCGTACGCGATTCATAACAAACCAATCGCTTCTTTGAATGCTTTCATTTACCGAGCAATATTCACTCGCTCAAAACTGCATTTAATATTCTTTGCTTGAAATTAAAGCTCCTCTGGGCTCATTTTTTTTAGATTATTACGTATTTTAGTTAGTTTTATGTAAATATCGCGATATGTCGTGATGGTATTGCCAAAGATTGATACGGGTATGGTGACCCTCTGCCGTCACATGGGCTCCGCGGTTACTCCACATCTCAGACGAAGCTACGGCTGACTCTCAGCAAAGAGCGATCGATGTGCAGCAACCGCTCAGCCCACTTAGTATATAAGTTAATCTACCTCCAGGAATATAATTAGTACGTAAGTAAGCTTTTAAATAGATTTTTATATGATGGATTAATGTAAAATTAGCTATAAGAGAAAATTTAATAAAAATAAAAAAAATTTAAAGTACAAATATACTACCTCAGGATTCAAAATTTTAGGTCACATAAAATTTATACGAACGCAAGTATTAAAATTAACGTTTGAATGTTGTATTGACGAATTTTTTTATGTGACATTGAGATGTTTATTGGACTGAACGTGAGCGGAACAATTTTATGTAATGCGGACGAGAAACGTGATTAACGTGAAGCGTTCAGTTTTTTGGATAATCGATATATTCTATATCACGTTATTTGAATCTCTGCGAGGTAGTTCCCTGTTTCGACTCGGCAGATGTGCTCATGTTGCGAGCGAAGTTACCCTTAAGCCGAGTCGATAGTCCTAATATCTAAGTAATAATTGTTAATTAGGCTAGTTATTAATAATCTCATTGATGTTCTACCTCATTTTAAAGCACAAACAGCGTTGAGAGATCGATCCGGAGTCATTCAGCGTAATCTAATTGTACCTTCGTCACTCCAAGGAGTATAAAACATATATATTTTTTTTCATAATTTTATTATTATTACTTTTTTCCCAGTTATTTCTTGTGTTGCATAGATGTTACTATGTTTTAAGGAGATGAGAAATGAGAAAAATTATTGTTTGTTAGGTTTCTGCGAATTAAAAAAAAATGTAACAAAAAATATTTTCTGTTTTGTTTTGTTTTCTTTTTCGTTACCTTATTTCCTTTTTTTTTCGTTTATTGATTTGATATGTGTATATGATTTTATTTATCGACAAGTTACACCCGTCCATCGTGTTTAACATTTATTGTAATTTTAAGTACGTTATTTAAGGAATTGAACATTCGTATAATCATAATAATATAGTTGCACGAAAATTGACAGGAATTTATTTAAGTCATCATTCGGTGTTTCTTGTATTTTAAGTATTGCACTAGTACGGGGCGAGCGTTAGCGTATTTGTATCTACGAATTTGATAATCAAAGTCATAATATAAATGTTCTCTTGCGATTAATGTATAAGAGATCATTGCGTGCTCATGTCTTGTAATATCATTAAAACGCATAGTTAACGCGTTCGTTAAATTAAGACGCAGTTCGTTTACGTCCTTAAATAACTTGACGCTAGATAACTTTCATTTAAATAACATAATTAAAAGTAAAAAGATAACTTTAATAATTGTTATTAAGAGCACTATCCGGAACACTAGTTTTCAACGAATTTTAAAATAAGAAAAAACAGAAAACGGAATGAAGATATTCTATTTTGAGTTATTTTGTGTAGTAGTTATTTTGAACTAAAACGGCTATAATGAAATTTTATATTGATATATTTTTAAAACAACAAAATTGGTTTTGAAGATTCTAGAAAGAGAAACCTTATTATAATAAAGCCTTCTAATAAATTGAATATTGTCATCGAAATGTTAAGATTGTTGTATCGGGTGTTCTGTACGATCATTTTTGCGGCATAAGATATCATTTCATGACTGTAAATATACGTCATATGAATCAATCATTATGTTCTATTCTCTCGGTGTCATTTTAAAATTCTTGGTGTCATATGTGTGATTAATTCCACGACTAGCTAGCTGTCGGAAAAAAGTAAAGAGCACTCTCTTCTATAAGAACTAAAGTACAAAATCAAGTCTTAAAGTTACTGTCAGTACAAAAGTAATTAATGGAAAAAAATAAATTATGATATCGGATTTTATGTAAATGTTGCCAAAATTATATTTTTTGGAGCATCCGCTGAGCTATAATTTATCGTAGGTTTATCTGAGTAGAGTACAAAATTGAGTAATAAATATCTAAGTACGACAGCCCGCGGTGGATCGATCGGTGTGATGGGGTACGTAATAGGAAATAACGTTTTGTCGTTGCTGTTTCGTATTAAAATACACGATGAACAAAAAATTTGCAATTTTAAACGCACCTTTAATCACTTGAGGCCGTCTAAAATCGCAATGGTTTCGGGAGTCCTATTTTAGTGCGAAACATCAGCCGTTTGTAACCATATTAAATGTTTGCTTTGTGTATATTTATATATATTCGTGTAGTTACTCGTGAAGGGCAAGGGTATACAGTGCTCGACGGAGTACAGGCTTAGGTCGATAGTATCGCGTAAGATTGAAACGTAAACCATCATGGTTGTAAAACTATGTAAGTAGGATTTTGTACGTAGTTAACTAATGATGCTTAGTGAACTAATCGGTCGTCGATGGTATTTGTCTGTAAAGGGGAAGTGATTGTCTGTGATTTTTTTAAGCAACTTTTTTATATATATGGAAAAAAAATATTGAAATTCCTTAACAGTAAGAATAGCACTACTTGTGATTTTTAGATATTTTATTAGTTGACTTCATTTTTTGTACAATACGATAGGTTAAAGTAGAGGGGTGTAGCGGGGCGTGAGAAGCGGGTTGACTGTACATACATAAAATGATAGATGTACAAATGAAATATTGTATTGGCATACCGAAGAGGGCGTGTCGAGCTGTTTTGAGCATTGGTATGACCACAGCGGCGCTTCTTTGTGTTGTGGGGTCGCGCGGGCTTCAGCATTCGCCCCCGGGATCCAAATCCCGGGAGCCCGATACGAATTTAAATTTGAGGCCGCGCGTCTCGTTAAAATTAGCAAATTAATTTATTGTATAATCCTAACATTAATGATTTACCTCGTTCTAGCGAATTTTTTTAGTGTGGTAACATTATGTCGATTTTTTTTATGTTAGTTTAATATGAGAATGGTAGTACGTAACTGTTATGTTTGCTCGGGTTCGGGGTGTTTGGCTTAAGTGGACGGTGTCGCCAGCGCCCTCCGTGTGCCGACCGGGCTCCACTTAAGTGTTTCTAATCTTTCACGGTAATTAGCTTTCTGTTAACTGATATAATTATCTCGATTCGAGTATACGTGATGTGCGCTTTTTATCATAGCGTCAACTTAGCACTTTGAAACACAGTTTACTATGCAATTTCTTATCAGATGGTCACTAAATCAGTTGTTTTGTTAGCAATAATGTAACTTTAACTATTTCCTTTTGTTAAGATATTTGTGTCTTTAGTGTCCAATTAAAGCTGAAAATGTATATCATTTGTTGTGTCCTGTTTTGTTTTGTTATCTAGTTAATAAGCGTAGCAGCACGTATGCTCGGAGTTATATTGTAAAAAATCTGTATAAAACGAACTTTGATACAGGTGTAATAGTCCAAGTGCACTAATTATAAATATATATTGCGTAAACGATTCCCACGTCACATACCTACAATCTGGCTTAGGTATAGATATATGGAAAATAAATTGTTCCATTGTGGAATTCTTAAATTAATAAAAAAATGTTGCTAAAATATAAGATGAATTGTTTTATTTGTTATTATTTTTATTTGTGACCTATTGAATCATTTAAGGTATAAAGAAGGATATTGATTTCTTCCTTTCCATTAAAATATAGACGGGGTATGACGAATTGTTTTTAGTTATTTACTAACTACCGTTTTGACTATGGAACCCTAAAAAGAGAGGGTTGGAGTAGAGGCAATTAGAAGTAAAGTGGGGAAAATATTGCATAATAAAAAAATATAAACATTACTAAATGTAAAGCTTAGGCGCTTCTAATGAATTCTAGTGTTATGATTAGGGTTCCGTAGTAAAAACGGAACCCTTATAGTTTCGCCATGTCCGTCTGTCTGTCTGTCTGTCTGTCTGTCCGC
>DVXP01002115.1:0-13403 GCA_018235645.1 Junonia grisea | reverse complement strand
CGAATATTAATTACAGTTTGTATTTTATTATAGGTGGAAAGTAAATGGCTCACGATATAACTGAAATGACTAACGTTACTATGATGCGAGTTATAACAAAGTTATATGTAGTAATGATTCCAAATTAGACGATTAATTCAGATCAGTTAAATAACGTACAAATAAATTAAACAAATGTTTCGATATTGTTTATGTAACAAAAAATAAAAATGAAATCTTATTTTTTATTATTAATTTATATATTTTTATTTATTATGTTATATAGAATAAGAGTATGAAATGTTATACTTATAACCTTTATACGCTTCTTTTTAGAAGTTATAAATTCGCCTTAAGGAAAAAAATATCAATTTAGCACATTAAAGATTTATACAAATTCATCTACACACAACATTGCTATTTAATATATACAATAATAATATAAAATCAGAACATTATAAATTCATACCCATACCTCTCAGAGCTCAGAAGTTCTTAGGCATTAAACCGAGCTAATCCAGTCTTAAGCGTAAATAAGCAATCTATGATATCCGCGCCCAAGTCACCACTCTTTTGTACATGTTATTAGCCGGCTGTATCTGGTTATTTGCATATTTCCGCAGTAAAATTAATTCGAAGATTTGCCGGCATCCACGACTTGGGGCGTCTGGCGGTGTTTTTGGATTTGTGCATTCGGATCGAGTTTAACCGATAGATTAGAATAACGCTAGATACAGATTATTCAAATACGAAATATTGTATTTATATTTTTTTCTGGACATTTTTATGGAACTTTTTAGTTCCTAGAACTAAAGTTACTTTTTTACAGGAAGCTTAAATATTGTAACATTCCAATATTTATAGGAATTAAAACGCAAATATTTAAAATAGATATTCTCTTTAAACTCATATTATACGCTGAAACTGCAGTATAATCTTTTAATTCAAGAACGTAAAAAGATTTCAAACATTTATTCAAACGTAATCTAACTTTAGTCTACTAACTCCGAATTTATTAAAATCATTTTGAGCAATAACAGTTTTGACGAGTCAGTTCTTAAGTTATAGTACTTAGAATAAGATAATAAAGCAGCTTAAGATAATCTAGATCAGGGAAATTAGCATATGATCCGTTCGACTAATATCTGCTATAAACGTTAAATCAAAACGTTAATTTGAATAACATTTACACGTAAAGGATCCGATACGATATTTTGTAAACTTTTGTAGAAAATATATTATATCGTTACTTATAAATCATATATTGAAAGTCTTCATATTCCTATCTTGTATCAAGCGACACTATTATTTTCTCCAAAGGCTGTGTTGTGTTCTTTTACTAATTTTATTTCTATCTTGCTTATTAACTATTTGTGCATTATGTTTCAACATTATTTTTCCCTACACTTATATTTTACACGTAATTTGAATTAATGATGTAAATATAGATGACAGTTTAAGGAAAAATACACTTACGACTTATTCGGAGACAAATGACTGTATCAATTTCGAGTTTTTCTAACGTCTCGATTTGGACAAAGTAAACGCAAATTTATATGGGATTAAAACAGCGACACCTCGTGTCAAGTAGGAAAAACATAATGAGTGAGCAGTTGAAAGATTGCTGTAAACGACCAATGATAATGGAGTTCAAGAACAAAAGCGCGTGTGATTGGTGCTACTAAGTTACTCGCTAAACGCTAACGCAGCAGTGAACTCGCACTTGGCACACCAGATCAACGACATATCGCAGGATATAAAACAAAAGACAGACTTATGATAATAGCCGTTAAAAGGCGGCACTACACCGCCGCGCCCGTTAGAAATAATCCCTACAACTAATATTAGCAATAAACACCCCTTCCCCGCTAATTATGCTAAGATGTTCCTAAACTTGCCGTCTGCAGGGATTTCAGATCTTCACTTGACATTGCAGTTTATGGATTCGAGGAACTGGATTTTAAAACACGATAAAACGTCTGATTTGCATCTCCTTTGGCAGGGGAGGCGTTATGGTTAAACATTATCAATATAATAATCCCTGTATATATCCCACTGCTGAGCGTAGGCTTCTTCTCCTATTAATGATATGGTTATGGAGCTTCGTCTACCACGCTGCTCCACTGCGGTTTGGCGGATCTGGACGTTTTAGACTTTGAGTCACTTACTATTTAGTAACTATGTTATAAGAAAATTTGAATACGCTTATAAGATCGTTTTTAATTTTTTTTAATCAACATTTTATTTAACCATACGCTTCTGATTGTCGGTTAAGTGACTTTCTTTAAAAAAATTGTCATAATAGCAGGAAGCAAGATGCAAAAAACTTCTAACAGTCTTGCTCACATTGTTATGGACTTAATCATTACCATAATTTATACATTTTAAGTTTAAGTTAATAAACGTTCACCTAGAGTTAATAAAATCTGCATTAAAGATAAACCTTCACTTTATTCACGTATAATTCCTTCTTCATTTGTTAACTGTTAATTAGCCCCAAATCTTCTATATCATTTATTTATGCCCCTAACGTGTATGCTCCGCCGCCGTAACTTTGATAACTCTTATCGTCTTGCGCTGCAGTCGCCCGATACAAAGCAAATGTTCCCCGCCTCTTAAAATACTAGAGACATTATTTACTATTCACCTCGACGATAAATATTACAAATTATGAGATAACATTTTCGGATAAAATTTTAACGAAATTTAAACCTAAATTTTGCGAGTGGCTTAAAGGTTTATAATTATAAATCTTAGGCTAACATGCAATAGTGGAATGTTTACTTTGTCAAACCCTATCCTCAAACAAATTTGATCTGAACCTCTCCCCTTTATAAATTAAGCCTGGATACACTACAACACTACACTAGTCGAGCATTCCCAAAACCGAAATCCTGCAGTCGTCTTTGCCAATATGCTATGAACAATCATATCAGATCTGTTTAAGTGCGTTCTATTTTTAATATATTCCCTATCGTATTGATCGCACACTGTTTCTTAAAAGATTTAAAGAAGGATCAATTTTTTGACCGCATTTGTTTCTTAAATGATTCAGGGCTTGAAGTAATTAAACGTCCATATTGTCGCAGACGGACGCCAAACAGTATCCGATCCTATTCAAACAAGCGGGCTTCGCACGGGAATAGAACCCACGCTTTGTTTCGCATCAAGTTTGTTTCGTATTTGTTAGCTCGTATCCAAAGACTTGTTTACTGTTTACAATATTGGTCTTTTGTTCCTCAACTCTTTCTTCTGAATCGGCTTTTGTTTTTATTTTTTCAGGTGTCGCCATTGTTCCCGCTGAATAGATTTGTGAATGTAAACATAAGAAAATTTTGCAAAGAAATACGTAATTTACAAGGTTTCCCTTTATTTGCGCTTAAATTAAGAAATATAATTTGCTCGTTGCGGTGTTGCAAGAGTTTGAAAGTTTATAACCAGTTACACTAAGTACAAGCCACAAGTGGCGAGCCAATTGTCGTTATCGTCAAACCCAAAAGCCGTATCAAAGCGAACATGACAAAACAAACACTTGTTCCGAGATCAATAGATAGATTCCGGTAATCCTTTGACCGCCTCCACCAACATCGTAAACCGAATGATCCTGTAAGACTCAATTACGGCTAACCCTGATTTACCCACGACCGATCCAATTTGTAAACGGTACCCGATCGGAGAAAACTATCCACTCGCATTGCCAATTAAAATTCAATCATAACCCCATGTATTCTGAGTCCATTTTCCTTTTTCCGATTTCGACGTCACCTACCAAGTCGATATTGCCTAGTCATGCGAGTGATGACCACACAACGAACTTTTGGACCACAAAATCAAGCCTTATCGTTCGGTATCTCAGTGGTATTTGCTTTGGGAAATGGCTTCGCAGGAGCCGATGCGACCTGAACCCCAATTATAGGCCACAAACTATTTTATCTAACGCCCGTGTGACAACGCTAATCTTATTAGAATATATTGGAATTGAATACGTGGTAAGGAAGTTGGAAGGGACATCGTTATGGTTGTCAAATTATAGCACAAACAATTGTTTGGTTGAAAATCGTTTCAATCATTGTGTTTATTCTTTTTATAGTCATTACTATTCAATAGTAAAATGGAAATTATTAGGAAAATAAGTTATACAAAATATAACAAAACATAGAAAGGTACATAGGCAAGAAATAAAAAATTTTACTTAACTGGAAGATGTGCTAGAATAGTTTTTTTTATCTGATTTCTCTTTCGATAAATGACATCGAAATTTAATTTAAAAAAATCATTGTAATAATAGGTACCTATTACTACAAAAAAAAAATAGCAATGTAGCATAACGATGAAAATGAAAAATAATTTTATAATTATGTACAAAATATACCTAAAGAATAAATCTCAATTTAATAAAAAAATACTTTAATAAAAAAGCTAAAATATTTCGTCCTCTAATTAATTTCTATTATACCGAAAACCCTAAACGGGATAGTCCTACTTAACTCCTCCAGATCGGAATTGATAGGTGCGTGATTTTGATTTAACCAATTTGCCGGTTAATCCGGCCCGGGAAGCGATCCGACGCCTTTCAGATCACCCCATACGGATAAAGACAAATTGACTTGTGGATTCCACATCTTAAACGCAGATGGATTACGTGATTGCAACGCCTCTGCCATTCTAAACGGTTTTCTGTGGGTCTTTGTTACATACGAAGACTATTGAAGGGTTATGTTTGATCAATTGAAATACATTTTGTATTGTAAGAGAATTGTAACTGATAACGTATGAATGTAAGTTTCTTTTGGTATGCTTTCATACATGGACTACTCAACTGATCATTATGAAATTTTATAATAGCAAAGAATAGACCCAATACACGAAAAAGGAGAATGGATTCCTTCATATAGAATTAATATTGTTTCTGAATAATAATTTACTGGAACCCGTAAAAGGCCATCTGTTATAACAATTGGACCAAATATACAAGTACGAAAGCGTGGACACAACAAGCTTTGTCATAATTTCAATCAATTGAAAAAAATTGTGATAAGTTTAACCAGTACAATAAAAACAAATCGAAGTATTTTTATAAAGGGTGTTTTTGTTGAGAGTAAACTAAACAAATAAATTTAAAACATAATAAAATTTCCTATTCGATCAAATCAATCGATTGATCAAATGACCTTTCACAAAACCCTACAAACATCGAACCTTTTTTCTTTTCTTCATTTGGATATAAACTTTATAACTATAGCCGGGCGGTCTACTAGACCGCCCGGCTTCTCACGGATATTACTAACTTTTTTAACATTTAATATAGCCTTTGTTCACCGGAAAATGTGTAGCTTCCCAACAGTGAAAGAATTTCTCAAATCGGTTCAGTAGTTTCGGAGCCCAAACTTTTCAAACAAACAATCAATCAAATCTCTTTATAATATTAGTGTCTACAACGCTGAAAGACTAACACCATTATCTAAAGTTAACCACACAGCTACTGTTATAGAATAACTTGTTCAAACCCCATTTATGGGATGGCTTAATCTCATAGACACGACAACAAATATCAAGTGGCCGATATGTAAACATCGTAGCTAAGTTTGTTCAGGGTGTTTGGCTACTGGACATCGGACGTCGTAAACATGGTTAGTCCGTAAGATAGGGTTTATGGTTTAATGATCAAAATATAGAGTCTGCAAATTTAGACAATGTTCCCTCTTAGCTTAATCGTTGTGAGGATGTGTTTCAAGAACTATGGGGATGATTATACCGTTTGCTACAATTACCGTTACAATACCGTTACAATTACAATTACCGTTTTGCTAGAAGAAGCCTACGAGCCTACTATAAATTCTTATTTAAGCTTATATTATTGAATTTTAGATTAATTTTTTTTTTTTTTTAGATAATAAAATACTGTTCTAAAAATAAACGATTATTTTAATCTAAGCCGTCCATCCGCAAATGTTTCATTGAACCAATGCTCACACGGAAACGATATTTTCCCACGATTCTCAAGTTTTCTAATCGCCCCCGCGTCCTAGAGATTTATGAGTAGATCACACAAAAAGTCGCCCTTTTATCCCTTTACCTTAGGGAGAATCCCTTGAGCCACTGGACTGTATTACCAGTATCGATGGCAAATTGGGGTTGCCGATTCTTGTGAGGCTTAAGGAGGGACTTTGAGATGCTTGTAAAAAGGGGCTTTTTATTGGATCTTTGGATCTTGATTTCGTGAATTCTATCACCGCTGTTTCTTTTGTATTAAATGTTTTTATCTGTTTGCCTTTGATTGTAGATTTGTTTTTCGGATTGAATTTTATTCCTAGTATCCGTGTAAATATATGTTATCCTAATGAATTATCATAATGAATTTCATTTTTTGATTATACTGAATTTAATATTCAATAAAATAAACATAATTATATTTCTGACTGTTTATTTCTGTACCAAATGTATGTACATACGAGTGTTACTAAAGCAAACGCCATTATATCTTGCTGTAGCTAAGTAATTATAATTTCTCATTTCATATACTCCGTATAAACAACGAATGCCCATGCATTTAATTGCGGTATAAACAGCGAATAAAATAAACGTAAGTTTCAAATTAAAACTTCACCAATGAAATTTCACAGGTGGTTTCGTTGAGCAATTAACGATCCCGCAATCCGGCGGTTTAATTCCGAACAAACGTCCGTAAACGAAAAACACCCGCGCACCCACCGAAAGGGAATGTGATGAAAAAGGCCCCGATGTCCACATACACTTGAGGAGTAGCAATGAAATTACAAGCGGCGGTCGCGGCCGGTGCGCGTAATATCATTCCACGCGAGTCTTGAAAACGAAATTAAATTTTGCATGAAATGAAACAAAATACAAAGAAAGTGGGTGAACAAAGGCAGAGTGGCGCCCGACGTGGGGCAGCGGTTAGTTAGCTGCCGGGCCGGACTTATCGCGGCACGCGCGCCGTGTGTAATTCGTTTCTAATCACATTACCTTTTGTATTCAACGCTTTTGGACGGCAGCGCTTCACTAGTAATTTAAGATAGAATTTTATTAAAATCACATGCATATGCAGTATGTAGGTATTACGAATTATTATTTTCTTTACCGTCATTGTTTAATCTAATAATTGTGAATGTATTTGAAACGAATTGTTCAGCCAGTAAGATTTTAACAGCATAATTGTCTTAGGGATGCAATGAAATATTAAACATGAATTAGTACCCATTATATATTAAATATAAGCAATAAGTAACAACACACTGCGGTATTCTTATAATAATTAACATAGCATCATTAATGCAACCGACGTCCATCGGGCAATTGTAATTAGTAGATTCCAGAAACTGAGAACCTCCGCTGAACGAAAGCCCGGACCATATTAATATTATCACATATCCGGCCGACCAGAGCTCACTGGGAGAATTTTTAATGGCACGCTTTAATTATTTTGGCTGGCGAGGGCCGGTACCACTAAGTTCCATTCACATTAGAGATTTCATTTTTGCTCACGGAGGCGCCTGACTACTGAATTATTAACCGGAGTGCCGAAAACTGAAAATTGCCGAGATCTGTGTGTGCCGGCACATATTTATAACTGGTTTGGTGAGGGATTCCGAAACCGTTTGTACATTATGAAGGGACCTAATTAACCGACCGACGTGGAGTCTAATAAATTATGAACGGCTGACGAGGTAGTTCTTGTATTACTCTGATAGGACGTGAAAAAGTCAATAACATTACTAATGTCCATTTTTCTGATTCTAAAGCCAGCAACTTTTAACCAATTAAAAAGAATGCCAACAATACATAATTAGCTTAGCTACTTATATTTTTTCATCAACTGACATCAAATAACATCTTCCTTTCGAAATTGATTCGATTTTTAAATTGAATGAAAGATGATGATTTTCATAATTGTTTCTTATTTCCCTCTCACAATCAGTCATTACAAGTCCTACCTGCATATTTACATAAAAGTGATACCGAAGTAATACAAAGTTTCATAGATTTAAATTTAAAAAAGCACTTCCCCGACAATTTTATCGAAGTCCTCATTATGCCGTTTAATTCTACTCTCAATTCGGAAACAGTGCAGTGGCGCTCGATGAATATGTATGATGCGAATTCTAGTTTTGTTAGAATATTCTCTATTTCAATTAAAAATTTCGAGGTAAAACGTGTTATTTAACGAACATGGAAATCATTTACAGGATGTAGCAAGATTCCGAGAAATGGAAATAGCAGAAAAATAGTTTAGATGGTCGTCTGACATAGCAAAATCTAAATTAACGTCCGCAGCAGAGACGTGATCTAGAATTTATTATTTAATCAATTGTAAGATTTTTATGTGCATTTGTAGAATATTATATCAGAGCAAATTAAGGCAAATTCCAATGAAACATTATTTTAAAATAACCTCAAAAAGCAAAAGAATTGTCTATTGACATTGTTACGTCTTGATTTTCCTTAAAGAAATTCAGAAATAAAAGAAGATATTTTATGTGCACGAAGTTACAAGGAAAGGTAGAAAATAAAGTGGCGTGTACTTGAGACAAAATCAATTATCGTAGTGTAGCAGCTTCGGAGGTGTGATTAACATATTTTTGCGATGCCCCTGTTATTTCAAAGGCCCTGAGTTTCAAAAATACGGCGTCGACACATGCTCTCATTAACTTTGGATCATATAAGGAGCTACAGTGAATACTAATTGAGCCAAAGATTCGAAATGTAGACGTGACACTGGTTATATATTATCTGTATTATTGTTATTATTGGTATGTACTTTTTATATCCACCAATCCACACTGAAGCAGCGTGGTGGATTAAGCTCCATACCTTCTCCCATTAGGCATAGGCCTCTTCTCCTTAATAGGAGAAGAGGCCTATGCCCAGCAGTGGGATATGTACAGGCTGTGTTACGTTACTTTTTATATTCGTGTTTATGTTACTTTAATGTTGGCCAACGATATTTTTTGTTTATTCATGTGATGTTATTTTAAGTAGAAAATACTGCTATACTGTTGACTTAGGTTACTGCACCTTTGAGAGATGTTATCAAGTTGGCTCTAAATCCGTAATTCTTCTACAGTTTTATTTAATTTCATATATTGTTATTTGTGTCATATAATGTATATGTATACAAACATACTTATAAGTGATCACACCGGGATTTATGAGACTAATGTATTTCCATAAAATAAATTAACCAAATGTAAAAAAGCCATCCTTTGCTTTAATTACATTTTCACGTTCCAAATTAGTCAGTTGCCGTTTCTACGTCATTATTCTATCATATGGATTCAGAGCCAAGGGTGGTGGCGAGGGGATGCTATGGTGTTAATTATACGATTTTCTTTGAAATAAGTTAATAAATATTGGATAAGGTTCACCCTCTACTGGCCCTTTAACGAACCCGCTCGCACATAACTTTGGTGCTTTTTACTCGATCTCCAAATGCACGGAAAATTTCGAATGTTGGTTGTAATTTATACACCAAATATCAACATTTAGATTTATTTGACGTCTGCTGCATAAAAGTTTTATGAGTAGAATCGTAATTACACTACCCATAAGTACTAAACATTTATAACTGAAGAATGTTTTATTGTTAAATTATGTGATATCGATGTTTCATTTGATAGATAAAATGAGACATGATTGAAAAATGTTGTCGTTTAGAAGACAAGCAATACAAAAAGTGTTAAAGTTTAGTTTAATATTATATTTAGTAACAACAACTAAGAAGATTCCCAAGGAAGTGACAATATATATATATAGTGAAACTTGTGTTCCAATAGAAATAAATACAAAAACAGCAGTTACAAATTCCAGATGCCCTCTGGCCCTCATCGACCCCTGTTCTATTAAGGTGAAAATTAAGATGTTGATTGCACCTCCGCTACTAGACGATTGATTGGAATTATTTATTTACCACCCCTAACGAATTCGTTAACTTTGTACAAGTATACCTATATTATGAATTTGTATCTATCTTATTATTATCTATCATTGCAGGAGCTACTTAGTTCATCAGTTAAGTGCGCTTTACTATACATGTTTTATTTGTTTGCATATTGAACGAAGACTTTCCAACTTGATCAGGAATTTGTTTCTTTTTCTACCACGTACTTGAGTTAAAAATTTTATCTATTAATGTAAACTGTAAAGTAAAACTAGTTTTTCTCATCCAAGTTCTAAAAGAATCAGTGTTTATAAATAACAGGAAAAGACATTTTTTTTTTATAATAGTAAACAAAACATCTAATTTTCTTCTTCAGATTAAAAGTTACAAAAGTTATTGAATGCCGATTTTCGAAGACTAAAATATAAACATGTATATTCAAAACTACATCCGATACAGACAGCGACATGCAAAAAGAAAATCAAACAAACCCGAGGTATTACCAAACACATCTGCATCGCAAATCCTGATAGATGCCACACCCGTCCGACCTGATGCCCTGACTGACGCGGACGGGTTATTAGCCCTTATCTCCATCTTGTCATTCCCGTTTTACGATCATTCATTGTTTTGCGAGCTCATCATACAGAGGGGGCGGATTCGAATCGACATTTCGTGTAAGAGCTTGTAAAAACTCCATATGCCATTACCAAGTTACCGCATACACTCCATCTCACATCTGTCATGCTATTTTAGACTCTATGCGATTAACAGAAGGTTACAAAAAAAAGATGTAAGTGCAAAATTTGTGGCAGAAAAATAGAAGTACGGGTTAGGCGCTTGAATTATTTAGATGGTAATCGTGCGTCCGTATTCTGATCGTTTGTCTCATTGGAATCGGAAAGTATCTCGTTTTTTGTCCCTCGATCATCGGTTTGATGTGAGCGAGACGGAGCTAGTTGCGTTTCGTGTGTCGTTTTGGGTAATATTAAAACAGTGTGATACTTGGGGTCGCATTTCAAATCGTTATTTTGTATCGCACGGCTATTGTTTAGAGGATGCTGTCTGTTTCTTTTTCGAAGATTCGTCTGAATTAAGAAATCGAAACGACTTGCAGATTAATTATTAAAAAATGTTTTAGCAATGCAACTTTTTTTCTTAAAACGATGAGTCTGTAGGGTTTTCTCATTTCTAGTAACGGCTTCTTCTCTTTTTCCTTTTGAGTATTTAAATATTGTGAAAGGCTGAGACGAATTACATTGGCACTTTTAAAAATAATTAAATACTGCCTAATTTATAACAGTAGATACTGACATATCAGTAAACAGGATAAAGATAAAATAAGATAATTCGTCTTAATTAAATAATTCAAGATAATTAGTCCTTATGCTACAAATATTTATATAGCACCAAGGGCCATGTACTCCAAGTATTATGACATCAAAAAGACGATTGTACTATAAGTCCAATAGACGAGTTCCAAAAACAAACATCACCGCTCTAAAAATAAAATGTTCGCATTACATACATTATCACTATCCAGCAGAGCGGAAAATATTTCAAAAAAAACAAGCAACAAATTACAACCTTTCTTTCATAGGTGTCCGTCGATTTGCAAGACATTTTTCCGAGCTCCGCTGGCCAGCCGGGGCCGCTCCGTAAATTAAAATGTGAATAATTAACACCGCCACCCCCTCCCCACGGAACCACCCCCTACCCCCCTCCACCCAAATGTATTAGTTTTAAGCTCTCACTTCGCGCGAACGAGATTTAGTAGCTCGCTTCGAAATAGTTGACGTATAAGGATTAACCAATGATTTTATGGGAGTGTTAATTTTAGGTCAATATTTTCGTACGAAATGTTTTATTTGCGATTACACAGGTTTCTAGTTCATTATCTGTAATTACTGCTAAGATAGTGTTGTTACTAATAAGGAAAAAGATAATATAATTGATTAATTAGATAATTATTATCAGTCATACATAGTGTGAGTGGGAGTGTGTTGGTAAATATTATGTTACGTTGATGATTCATGAATGATTAATTCTCTTTTTTCATAGCATTTTTCCCGGTCTCTTTGAAAGACATATTAGCTATGTATCACGTACATTTTGTTTAATCTTTATTTAATAACATTGTAACTTATAATAAACACACCCTTTTTAATATACACATATACATATCACTTATACTATAAAAAAACCTGTTAAAAAAATGTATGGTCTGTTTTGAATACAGGTAATTTTTGGCAGAAATAACATTTAAACTAGGTAAAAAAATGTTGGTCAAAACTTTTAATTAGTTGATAAGTTTTCAACTAAGCATGCTGTATCTCGTGTAGTATTTTAGTACGAATGAAAGCGAAAGGTTAAATGTAATATTGATCACCGTTCCTGGATTGTCGATTTGAACAGAAAAACTGGGGCTTCCCACATCGGGATGCAGTTAATTATTAATTGGACGATACTTGGATGTTAAGCCACTAGATAGGCCCTGATACATCATAAGCCATTTTGTATTGTTAGTATAAAATGGAGTAAAAGCCAATTACTACTACTAGATAATAATATCTGAAGGAAAAGATAAAGAGCTTCATCTGCCACGCAACTCCTGAGGGTTGACATATAAATAATGAAATCAATATTTTCTCCCAACATATTTTTATGTTATCAACTATAAATTCATTAAAGTATTTGGTTGAAATTCGGTATTATATAAGGAAAATTAATTATACTTTTTGTATTAAGGATAATCAAACTGCTAAATTTCGAGCTCAAAGGTTTAAGTTACTGTGGACTTTGTATTCAAGAAGCGACGTTAACAGTATAAAAAGTATTACACGTTTAATTATTGTATAGTTTTAACATAAATATTTAAATATTAATGTAATATTTTTTTCCTTGAAATAATTGTCAAATTACAATTCATTTAGCTTGTTCTGAAAATTTTCCAAGAAACCAAACCTATATGATTCACTTGAATATTTAGATTAAATTGCAAAGACATTCCTGCAAACCCATACATCCTTGTAAGGGCCGGAAAAATATGTTGTTCCCGACAGAAGTCGTAAAGTTGGTCCCGCTGAAGTCAATTTGCAAGCAGATATTTTATTCTGATACGCACAATTTGACTTCGTTTTCTGTTATCACTGGTTATGCATTGCGTGCTACGCCTTATCTTGTGTATGATATCGATTTTTTTTATTAATAAGGAAAACTCGGGTTTTGATAACAAAATATAGGTGAGTAACTAATGATAGAATTGGTTTATTGGTTGATTTTCTTTATTATTTGTGAGATATTTTTAGTAACAGTTATTAGACAGTTATATTCCATTGATCAATCGCTACGGAATCTAGACTCTGCTAAATTGTGTATTGACTATTGAATATTAACACACATCATTACTTATATCAGAATTGGACATAAAATTATAAATAATAGGTACACACAGCCTTTTCTAAGCCTATTTTGAATATATGTGACAATTTTGCCAACAAATGTGTTGATTTAAATAATATTTATTTAT
>DVXP01002114.1:0-13404 GCA_018235645.1 Junonia grisea | reverse complement strand
GTATAGCTTTTGTTATTTTTTATACATGTTGTGGTGTGATCCAAATAAAGTTTTTATCTATCTATCTATCTATCTATATTATGTCGACAACTACGGAACCCTTTACCGCATGGCTCTTGGCTAATTTTATTTTATTAGTTCCTATTTGATATTTTTGATTTTTGATATTTAATCGGCCTTTTTGTTCTTTAGAAAATAGCATGAAAATCTCAAATAGCCATAAAAATATTAGAAGAAAATAAATATTACAAACATATTAGAAGGTCCATAGTTTTTTATGATATTAAAAATATTATATTACAATTTTAAAAACGAAAAGCTGCATGTTATAGTTTCATTTTAAAATTCTTCCTGAAATTCTAACTAGGTTTAAAGTTAACTGAGAACAATTCTCGAGAATAGATAAAACTTTGTCTTTTGTTGGTATTATAATGCAAACTAAGGACGTCCTTTTAAAAGTTTCGTTGAGAGAATACAAAAAAGTCGCTTTCTATCGCCGTTATTAATCGTCGAAAGTATCTTTTTTTCTTATTAGTGGACATTAAAAGTTTTATTTTATTACATTTTTCAAGTGAATGAAGTTTTTTTGGCAAATGAAGAACTAATTGATTAGGATCGTTAATAATCTTGTC
This sequence comes from Junonia grisea, assembly GCA_018235645.1. Classification (NCBI taxonomy): domain Eukaryota; kingdom Metazoa; phylum Arthropoda; class Insecta; order Lepidoptera; family Nymphalidae; genus Junonia; species Junonia grisea. The sequence goes on along the minus strand of DVXP01002114.1, from coordinate 12,772 downwards.
TTTGAGTAATAAAAAAGTAGAACTTTTTCTATCTCTCATCTCTCATTTAGCAAAGCGATCACTGGGCGACAGTGATCGCTTACCATCAGGTGAAACTGATTGCTCGTTTGCCCCCTTTCCTAACATAGAAAAATCCATCTTAAAATAATATCTTATAATGTAAATAAAAGACTTTTTTCCCTATTACTATGTAAAACATGTACTATCAATAACATCCTCAAAAAGGGTTTTATATTTTACATGCATATTATCCGATTTCTAGTCATCATTCGGGAAACACATCGAGGCTATATTTTTGGAGCTCACAGCCGTCTTTGCGTAAAGCATACGAGATATTTGCTTTATGTAAGCTGGAGATATAAATCTTGATTGTCTGATAAGAATTACAAGCTTCACACATGCGCCGAAAATACGCCCTGTGTACCCTAAATCATACAATGTGAAGACTCATTGAACTAACCTTTTCCTGCAGTTTTGCTCTCGTGGTATATATAAATCACAGAGTAGATATAGTAGATATATACTTTGTCTATTCTGTGTATAAATTGTGGACGCCCTTTGTGTTAAAGCTGTCAATTTGAAGAAAAATCATTACATATTTCTTACTAATTTTTTAACGCGGCTTTGCTTGTGGTACGTAGATAAAATATGGCCTATATGTTATTCTGACTTATAAACTACATTATTGTAAAGTATCATCAGAATCCGTTAAGTAGTTATGCGAAAGAGCATTAAATAGACCTTCTAATTTTTAATAAAATTAAGATTCGTGTATTGTCTATGAATTTTGTTAGAGTAATTTAATTAATAAAGTTTAGAATATAAATTCAACAATTTATTTTCATTTGTGTGCAATTAGGTACATATTGAATGTATGTATTGGTGCAATTGTCATTGTAAAAAAACAGTATGGCGGGAAGTCGTAAAAATATTTTTTTTTACAAGTTTGTGATAGTCTTGTTTATCAATTACAAGGCTACGTAAAACAGTGATATAAAGTTTAATTGAACCGAAGATTTCGTTGTGAACGTTTTGAACAATAATACATGTATTAGAAATAAAGACATACGCGCGGTTGCCGGAGCAGGCTGGATGAGGGTTGCGGAAGACCGGGATGTTTGGCGCAAACTTGGGAAGGCCTATGTCCAGCAGTGGACTGCGATTGGCTGACGACGAATTACATACACATATTATTATACCAAGTATTTTTACTTTGCTTCCTTCACAAAAGGTTTTCTGGTAGACATCGCTTATAGCAATAAGACCGCCTTTGTACACTTTTATTTTTCTTTATGCTTATTACTGTTGCCTTTCTTCTTTTAAATGTACGTGTGCAATAAAGTTTTTACCTATCTATATGTCTATCTACTTTAAACGTGACAAATATTTATAGCTTATGATAACAAGTAATTTGAAAACGGAACAGTGATTCCAAAATTTGTAGACAAGTATCTACCTATGAAGTACCGTCTTTCTCTATTTATTCTTATATACTCGTACTTATAAAATCTATATAACTATAGCTAAATAATCTAGGATTTAGACTGAAATATTCCATTCACAGCTCAAAAACTTTGTTCTATTTGTAGTCACAAAACCACATTGCGGCGTTGCCATTTCTACAAAGCCTCGTATCTAAATTAGCCACAGAGCTCTCACGCCACAATATACATACTAATTTAGTACATATAGTAACACTGTTATACGTAAATATAATGTAATTAACATTCTCATGATATTAAAATACATGACAGTAAAGAATCCAACTTCATAATGCGTGTGTTAAAGGTTTAGCGACAAAATTCTTACCACAAAAGTAAAAACGATCACAATCGATCACGGATTAATGCGTACAATACCTGTTTAGGTACCTATATATTACTTTTCTGTGCGAAATAATAAAGAAAAATGTATAAGTATGTTGCAGTAAAAGGCTCAGCTATCTAAGATCCGAAAAAAGGACTTCGAGCTATTCCGATTAACCCTCTTTACCCCGGCGAGCAATTAATTCGCCACATTAAACTACATTTGACCCCCAGGACTTACAATGAAATGGATTTTTATAAACATAATATCTACTATTCTATAGTTATATGTACTACCCTGAATCATAGTAGTATTATGAGAAAATTGGACTTCTTTTTCATAAAGCTTTACTACAGTTAATTAATTTAGTTTCATATCTTAATCTAGCATGCCTTCGCGGTTTCAGTTCAAATCAATTGCGTGATTTATTGTAATACGGACAGCCTGTAAATGTCCCACTACAAGACAAACGCCTCTCCTCCTATTAAGGAGAAGGTTAATCCAGCACGCTGATCTACCATTAGTTGGTGGTGGTGAAACATGTGTTAGAATTTCTTCCAGCACAAGCAGATTTCCTCGCGATGTTTTCCTTCACCGCCGAGCACAAGAATTTGAACTTTGCATTTAAAAATTCATTAGCTAGCCAGGGTTTGAACCCGCGACCCTCGATTCATTTCATCCTCGGTCGACATGTTCTCACCAATAGGCTATGTCGGCTCTCAACAATTAATTTACCTAATACCAATACAATCAGTCGATGTTATGGTAATCTTTAGTAGTAATAAGCCCGTGATGGCCTATGTATATGTTGTGTGTCGCGTGACCGGCCGCTGTAACGTGGATTAAGCCCGGGTGACCGCCCTGCTATCAGTGTGATGAATTTATAGGCACAAAGGAATTACTATGTGAAATAGGTGAAAAATCGACAACGAATTCAAAAGATAATGCTTATCGAAGTTTATAACATGCTAGCTTCTACCCGCAGTCTCCGTTTGTGACGATTGTATGTAATTCCCGGGATAAAACGTAGCCATGTCTTAATTCAAGGTATAAGTAATCACCATTTTAACTTTTACCTATTTTTAACATTTTAAATTTGAACAAACATCCAAACATAAATTCAAGCTCAAAAATATGGTATATTTAAGTAAGTATATTTTATAAAGGTACCTTTGAATCGTCGATATACACGTAATATATTTTTAATCTAAAATAGATTTGGAATATTAACAAGATTCATTCAATAAATACAATATATTACGACCGAAAACATTGTACCTTTGTTTTGATGTAACAGAACTAGGCCCTCGAGGTAACATTGGACTCGGCGGGGTCGTTAAAAATGGCGGACCAACAACCGGAGCGGTACTTGAGAGAACACAGGACAAAAGCGCAGCTACGGACGTAGCACGTCTACGACGTAGCGGCGTAGCACACGTAGATAACAATTAAGCTGGGCTTTAAATTGTTTTGGTTTGTCTTATTTAGATATTGTATTTTTCATGAACATTTATTTAGCCGTTTGATTTAACTTGTAAAAAAATCGTTCACAAATTTTACTATGTCAAAGTAATTTTTATAAGTCTAGGAAAGTTTCAACGAAAGTATATGAAACAAGTCTCGCAAGTTCATTGTCATAAATACATATAGAGTCCTTAAAAGTTCCAAACTATAAACATTTATATAATAAACATGAATAAAATTATTCATGTTTATTCTATTTACACTTAGCAACCAGTCAGATATTGATAAAAAAATACCAAAAAGAAATTAATAAAATTCCTACACAAGAGTAAATTGTAAATACTTACCAACGAAACTTTCCATGATTAAATTCCCTTAAATGCTATTAACTGTAAGACTAAAAAAATAATAGCAATCTTCAAGCGAGACATCTCAGTCTTTATAAGGGTCTCGTCTCCGTGTCGCACTTTCTTGCTATAATAAATATAAACTTACATATAATGAATTTACAAAGTTTTACTACTTACGTCGAATAACTAAGACAAAATGTCACATAAAATTAAAATCTTTGCACAACTTGAACAACTTTCAATTTCAAAAACAGGAAATAATAATAATATACCAATTAGAACCCAGTAGATTTAGAATGGTGTTGCTGGGTAGTCTAACAAACGACCATTTATCTACATTAATATAATATGATATCATAACAATAATAAAATTTTTCCTTTTAAATTATTATTTTTAAACATTATTTTATATTTGATAAAAAATCTGTCGTTTGGGTTTTTCATAATATTTAAGGGTAAAGGCCCTTGTGCCCTGTGCATATTAAATTATATCCAAGACACAACCCCCAACATAATAACAATTACACACAGAAAAACCTATTTAACAAAAAGAGCAGCGTGATGCAGCGTCAACTCCAGCGAGGCGTGACGGCATCTGCGCCGGGTTAAAACTTTAACTTTAATACTGAGTAAAATGTTCCATTGCAAACTACTTTCTTACGTCATTGATATCATCACACGAAAACATTAAAGTTTAATGTATTTTTATTTTTGAGAATATAGTGAATTTGAAAAAATGATGTACGTATTCTAGTCTCTGACTCTATTTTTGCAGTGAATACGTTCAACCGAAAGAGTAAAATATACAAACAACTACCATTCTCCTTTTCAACCGAAAAAATCTTTATACTAAAACCCAACTCTGCGTCTTTATTGATTGAAATACTGACATCTAAAATATAAGTTCGTTTAAGGCTACTCCGAAACATTTCGCCGATATTATGTGAGCACCCTACTAAATATGCCATTAACGCGCAGGCAGGCAGTGAGGAAAATGTCAAATTGTGAACTTTACTGAAAGGGTCCCGGAGCCAGGAGTTATGACTGTTTTTATTACACTGAATACTGAGAAGTTATAAATGCAATGCTTAAAAGGGTATAAATTGTGAATCAGAGCTTACGATTAATATAAATCAAGGATATTGTGTTTTAGATTAATGAATCGTGCTGAAATTTTTGATCCATTTATTTTGTAAGCTGCGCTCCACGACTACAATACCCGTTGCAGACGTCAACGTGTAGTGGACAAGATGGGCCGACATTTATTTAATTGAAGTACAAATCGAAAATCTAATTGCCTTTCTGGAATAAGTTAACAGTTTACATTCTATCGCTATGCGATCCAACTTAAGATTTTTTAAAGTGTTGAGATTTTTTGTAAATTTAAACTAAAACTTCAAATTGTTAAAACTTAAATTTCAGAAAGTCATCGTTATCATTTACAAATATAAAAATTAGGATCTATCTTAAAGTAAAATGTTCATAGGATTTGCACATCTCTACACCAATCGAATACTCAACTTTGCTGAGGCATCCTACATCAAATTATAAATCTCAATAAGCGCTGCACAGCGCGGCGCAGTGTCGCCGACATCTAGTGGACGCTGATCGACGTGCTGTTAATTGAAGCGATTCAGCGCTCAACTGCTAATCATTTCCACTGCTATTAGCTTCGTGTTTAATGAACGGGAATTTTACGAAATTGAATAGTTTGGCGCTGAATAAACATACTTATTAGTACAGGACCACTACCACGTGTTTAGGTAATTATGACGTTGGTATAATATGTAGGTAATTAATTTAGGTCAACCTAACATTGAGTCTCTGGTTACCAGTTTTCTTTTTAGGTAAAAATTCGTAAAACTAAATGGACTTTATTAAATGTCTTTTATTGGATATCGTTCGAACATTATGACAATGCACTGTCTAAATTGTACGTAGGTACAGCTGTTGCAGTGCAAAATCTGAAAGTAGATAGTGGACGCTTCTGTTTTTAACAGAATTTTTATGCGTTTTAGTGCCAAATAATGTGCAACCCTCTGCAAATATGGTCGTTATATTGTTTAAGTCCTCTAAATATCGTTCCTTTAGTAGGTCTTTTTTCATCTATTTAATATCGGTAACAGTAGGCAGCTCATATATCGTTATGTACGCTGTTATCTCGCTCCGAGCAAAAGTACACCTCTTACATAAGACTGTGAATAATACCAGAGGTATAATATCGTAATATGCTTCATTATTCATCTCATGCCGAGTTCTATAAAAAGACCGATGAGAATTTACGGAGATGATGTTTTTGTTGTCCCCGTTGGAACCGCTGAGTATATCTGAGTAATATGAAACAGGAGTCTCAACGAGCACAGCTATTATAGCACAGCTATTATGGAGTGATAAATCGTTTTCGTTTTATTTACTTGCAATGTTATTTCCTGAAGTATTTTTCATCAATGATTTCCTTTTATTTCGTCGAGTTTAAAGTAACGTTGCCATAAAATAAAGTAAATTTCATTTTAAACAAGAATAAAGAAAGAAAACGACAAATACATTTCGTACATTTTGATAGCGTTATCGGAACTTCAAAGCTCTTCATTATTGAAAATATCTTCAAAGGTTTGCCCTTTTCGTTTTTCTACCTTCGGCTTCGGCTGTGTTTAGCGTCTATATTTAAACTCAAGTCAGGCAGTCCACTCTAAAATATACTGAATTCCTTTAAATAATAGTCCAAAGTAATCAAATTTCCTTTGTGTAATCAAATTAAGATTTTAATAACCAATAATGTTTAGCAGCCGCAGCTATGGCAACTGATTGGCAACCTCGTTACGTCACCCTTCTGTTTGAGAATTTGAACGAATTATTCAGTGAAAGGCTTTTTAAGGCTCGTTATCAATATAATTCAATAACTTTAGATGGAAAGGAGTCTGAAGCTGTTTCTGAAAATTGGATTTCAGTAAAAGCAGTCTGTTTTAGTAGGTGCCTCGATATTTATGACTTTTGGCAAAGAGTTGTTCTGACTGTTTAATGCTGTTACAAAAAACACCTTAATAAATTTTACAATTCCCATATAAACTCGCATTCAAACATATTACCAACTATCTAGAAAACATAAATCAATTGTATACCCCAGCCAAATTGACTATTTTAAACTAAGTTCTCAACTCACGTTAGGATCGTACCCTCAACGTTGTATGTTCCATTGGACTGCCTATTCTAAATCAGGTTCAATACACAAACAAATTCTACCTCTGTTATAATACTAATCTAGAAGCGTTAGTAAAATCCAATTACGTATAACAATAAACAAGAAAATCGGTAGGTACTGGTATGGAATTAATGTATTTCTAACAAAATAAACAACGGGTAATCGGCCAACATTAGTGGATATCGATGGAATTACTCAACAAGATCGACCGTGTATTACCGGCGCGTTCATCCCTTTGCGCTGTTTGATCACCGACGCTACCTACCTGAATGTATTTGTGTAATATGTATTAATTAAGGCGAGAACGGTCTAATGTGATTGTGTTTTCACAGAAATATATAACTGACTTCAATCGGTAAAGATAACACTGGATAATATCGATAATTACAGCTATTGCAAAAAATCCTTATTTTTTTATTAAATCTCAAAATGTATGAATATGTAATTATTGAACCGTTTAAAAAATGAATCATTGAAATCGATTAAATAATAGCCAACATATGTACAGACATACCTACACACAAAAATTACGTACCTAACACGTTACAATTTTTAATGTTTCCTCTATATATATATATTTTTTTTAAATTAATCGTTTGATAAAGTCATCATTACAATGATAACAATGTATATAGTGTTTCGTCATTTCATGTAAAAAAGAATTCTACGAGAAAACATCCTTTGCGCAAAATAAATAGATTCCAGATAACTGAGAAAAAGCTTCATCACCATATTCAAATTTATGAAATATCGCGCTGTCAGGACGTTTCCAATAACGTTTTGGTCAGCTTTCGAAAATATTTTGCATTTCAAATTCTTATATTAACTTCTAGAATAAAACACTATTACAATCTAAAACCAAGTAGGTATATGACTTTAAATCCATCAACACGATAATTTTATGTTAAGTACATAACCATTGGTTAACCTCCAATAGTTAGTACTACAACTACGTATAAAGTAGGTATCTAGTTGAATCTTTCATATACATTATTACGATTCATCGCAAAGAACGTTGCGGGAAGATGAATTAAAATAACACCGAGCGCACGAGATTACCATACTGCTTGTTAATTTTATTCATACGACGTTTACATAATATATAGGGTTGCCAACCATCCAGCCAGGACATAATTAAGTATGCTGTTTTTTAGGATGTCCGAAGCTCTTCGGGATAGTCTTTACAAATTGTCCTGATTTATTTTTCCTCCTCCTTCGTTTTGCTACTGCGTTTCTCTATGTGAGATTCTTTTTTCCTATTTTTTCTATCTGGAGATTGCAACCCTAATCTAACACAACCAGGCCAACGGTTTGACGTAGGGAATTACACGCCACATACGGGAACGGCTTAGCGGACACCGCGCTGCTGGATGTATTATATGCGACCGCTGTTTACATAAACAAATGAATATACAGTAATATACTGGATTAACTCGTAAAACTGGGGAAAAATTGAAGCGAGGCTTGTAGAGTGTTTTATCTCCTAATATACGCAAACTGTATACCTTCAGTATATTTATTAGTCGGCAGGCTTTGTAGATTATTGCGTATTCCGTAATAAATTAATTGGCTGGAGATCAAATGATCATTGCTGAGTGTCTCTCCTGAAACATTGAAAGAGAAAGAAGCAGAAGAAAATCTCATCCAATTTTAACAACTGGAGCACACAACGCAACATTCATAGCAGACGCTTCGACCACTTTTACTATTCCGCATAAAGAACATATTATTGTATCAGAACTTATCCTCAGGAGCACGATGGCGACGACAGTCACAAATCGCCCGAAGCTATCGGTGCGTCTGCGAGAGATAAGAAACTTTCTGTTGCCTTCAGGATTTATATTATTGTGGAAACTCTTGCCTCTAAGATACTACAGAATTACCTTTACCAATTCTGTTCGTAGCACTTACTGTTCCGCATAAAGAACATATGGTAACAGAACATATTCTTGACGACGGTGACGACAGTCACAAATCGCCGGCAGCTATTGGCGCACGTCTGCGGGAGATAAGAAACTTTCTGTTGCCTTCAGGATTTATATTATTGGGGAACTCTTACCTCTAAGAGAAGACGCATATGAGTTTCAATGATTAATTAATTACTTGATGATCTTAATTGGTTGACGTTATTGAATTAATTCATGATGATAAAAATGATATGTTTTTCTTGTACCTATATGGCATATAATATGTGATACGTGACTTAGAAAGATATACTGAAAAGAATTTTATCCGACTACAAAAAGAAACATCATTAAAAGTTTGTTACATTTCTTTTCGTTAACGATAATAATGAGGTTGACGAAGATTTCTACGTTTTGATGAGATTTACGGAGCTCACATGATACCTCGGCTACATTTCTTTTATAAAACGGCTTTAGAATATAATATAAGTTTGTATCAAAAGATGAAAATGCATGGAAATGGTTTTTATAAAAATGTGTCGCGTTAAAACCTTCTTTACGATGTTTGATAATAAAGTCACTTCTAGTACTTCACAGAAAACACTTTCATTATAAAATTCATGCGAACTGTTCTCTCGGGCGGGTTGTGGTTTTGACGTGGAAATTAAGTTTATTATTCCCTAAGAATTAAAAAAATATCATATTCGCTAACCTAGATTCCTCGTTATCACGCGCTGGAATCAAAAGAAAAACAAACGAATAAAGAACTTTAAATGTTTAAATTCTACCCCATCTCTTTAGATATCTGTATTTCTTTGTGTATACTTACTTGGATGGTTTGAAAATACAATTGGATCCGGTAAGTAGGTACCGACATGTTCAGTAGACATGACATGTCGGGTCCGCTGGTAATCATATAAAAAATAAATACGTATATGGTTTAGAACATGTACTTAATAAATTATATATAAAACACACGTTAAGAAATAAGATATAAACATTTATAGACCATCAGACGCGATATTTAATTTCCAAAATAATCTTACCTATCAGTACATACATAACTACGTAATTTCCATCAACTCTTTTAACAATGAATCAATCCGATTAAAGGAGTACAAAATACCGTTCCAACTCGAGTTAGTTTTCAACACAGCTCTGACACACATAGTTCAGTCCCCGGGGCGTCGGGCCCGTGGCGACAGGTGCGGCGTGTTGACTTCGGCCGCTACCCCTGACCTGTTACTCGTGATCGATAGAAATGCGTCTTTAGTAGGCTAGGCAAAGTATGTTTTATTGTATTTGTATTATTGTTGCGTATTGCTGCTTATAATAATTAGAGTTTAGGTTTAAAATGGGCATGTGTTGTGTGACAACATCTTATACGTGAAGCGAATACTTCGTGTACACTTTTACGAAAATTCGGCGAACGGAGCAGGATGAAATTTGGCATATTTGGACCTTACATGGGGAACAACTCTTAAAATTAATATTTTTTTAATATTATTTGCAGTAGGTATATTATATGTTTCATGGTCGATTCTATCGGCCGCAGACAGTATATGTAATTAGGTTGTCGTTTCTGCGTTTAACTGGAAATGTGTTTTGATATTAGTCTATCAAAGCAAATTCTCAATTAATATTAATGTTTACCTAACGTCAGATATTTAACCTACCTATGTTAACAAGTTTAATATTGTCATCAAAGGCACGAAGAAAATAAATACATTCTCAGAAGTTACGTCTCGGAGTCTTAAAAAAACAACTTCAATTATTTTTCTAATAGCATTATTCATCGGGGACTTCGCCAGTAAGCAATTGCTATATTTGAATAATGAAATACAGATTAGTGTACGATGAAAAAATATTAAGTTACGAGAACAAACAAACTGTATTTAAGTCAAGACAACTTTATTAGCGGTTCTGATACTTACTTTACTTGTTTCAGTTAACTGTATATGACTGTAGTTACAGGAAATGACGATACATGGTTTTACACGTGTATGTGATTAAATAAACCTACTTTTTTATCAAATGACATACCTACTTGTATAACTATTTACGTTTACTGGCAAAATAACCTGCGCAACAAACTCGTCTTCAGTCAACTCTACAAAAACCATACATTTAATACCCCTTAAATGTCATGAACCAAAGTGTCTATTACAATAAATCATATTTATGTTTTTGTCCAAATCATCTTGTCTTTTATTACTTCCATAAATAATATATTAAGCCGGTAGCTGCACTAGTCAATACATAGGGACATACATTAGTGCAAAGTAGCACTGTATTGATCGGGAGGTATGCACTCGCATCATTTACTGCTTATTGGATCTACGACGTCTAAGGGTTGCTTTAACCTCTTAAGTTCTTAACGCGTACAGACACGTGTACTTTACACCTGCAATAAAATATTGACGTTTCTCACTTTCTTTCGTATAATCAGAGTGAAGTGATAGAGCCGTTGTAAATGTGATTTTGACACATATAAGTTAACTACTGAAAAGGTTGTTTCAAACTTAAACAGTTAAAGTGGAAAGGTTGTTTATTTCAATATTAAAAATAATAATATGCAGCTACTACGTTACAATATTGGATACATTAATACGAGAACACATGTATCCATCGTGAACTAAAAGCAATTTCTAATAAGATGATTAATAAAAGTAAAGGCCCATGTAGCTAAAAACTATAATTTAGTAATTAAAAATAACAAAGACTTTGTATCTCAGTAAATAATTCGTAGCAAAATGAATCTTTGAGTAACAAGGATTTCTGCAAAGAGTTCACTGAAAGCGCGCAGTTGCCTCAGAGCAACTGTAATTATAAAACACATTTTTCAAATTCAAAGTTTCACTTTGTTATTTAAATTGCTGTACAAAAAGAGTAGAAATTGTCGTCTCGGTCTCCTTAAAACTATAATCTAATAAACATTTGCTTACCCTTTTCTTGCACATAATTTAATTAGTCCCCAGCTTTAGAATAGCTACTTGAAACTTGATACGCGCTAGCAACTTATTTTGCTTTAAGGATAGAATTTACAAAGCTGCCACGGTATAAGGATTTTATAGAGGACTTAATTTTGAACTTTCATTACCTTTATCAATAAAAATCTCATTTAATACCAACTTAAAACTTTAGAGAAATAGTCTTTTAAGATTAATCTGATACTTTTATTTAAAATTGATATGATCTACTAATTAGATCTTTTTATCGCAGATGCAGAAACTTTTAATGTATTCCGTAAAAGTAAGGGGAATTAAGCTCTCAGTAACATATTTATTTAACAGCAGAAAAATTGTCTTCATTATTACAACCAGTGTCGCTAACGTAATCAACCAAAGCAACTTAATCAAAGTAAGTCATGGGCGTAAGTAACGGCCGCATAATTTCAATTAACTTTCGCCCATCCCGAGCTGACCGTAAGCCGGGCCACCTGGATCCAGTCCCCCGTGAATCAAACCAATTATCTCTATCAGGGCCGTCACGCCGCCGCATCTATCAACTGTGACCAGCCAACTAGGTATTAGGATACCGTAGGACACTACCGGCGTGACACTAATATCTGTGGTGTTGGAATTAAAGAAAGAAAGATAGAAATGTTTTATTTGTGAACATCTTTGTGAGACAGCACTAACATAAACAGAAATAAAAACAAAAACATAAAATAACAATACAATTAAATAATATCTAATAAGGATTACAAAATAGAAGTTTAAAAAAAATAAATCAAAACAAAATGCTGCTTACACAGCAGTATGATGTCACAAAAAGGAGATTCACTCAGCATATGCTGTCGTTTTAGGAATCCCACATGCGGAGGAAAAAAAAAACAATAAAAAAATTAAAGGTTTAAATAAATATTTCTTTTTATTTACTTAAAATGTACTTAAAATTTATGTGTGATATTAAGTTGGATGACGTTAATCCGTCACGTTCCAATTGACGTTTTCATAATACGATAGAGCCTATCTACTCTGTGATAGAGCCGAGATTGGCTAGTGGTGAGAACACGTCGATATCGATCTAGGGTCGCGGGTTCAAAC
>DVXP01002113.1:0-13405 GCA_018235645.1 Junonia grisea | reverse complement strand
ACCAAAGGAGCTACAAAATGCGTTGCCGGCCTTTTAGGGAGTATGGAGGGGGAATGGATGGGGAATTAATGGGGAAGGGGTGGGGAATTGGGCCCTCGGTACCCTCACTCACGCGGCGAAACACGACGCAAGCGTCATTTCACGCCGGTTTTCTGTGAGACCGTAGTATCACTCCGGTCAAGTCGGCCCATTCGTGCAAATGCATGGCTCTTCCACGGTAAATTCATATATTTCAAATAGACTATATATATTTCAAATAGACTATATATATTTCAAATAGACTATATATTTTAACAAGGCCAGTTTGTTATACTACCTAAGGGATATTTTGAATGTATAGAGTCCATTATGTATTACATATCAACCACAATAAGATCACACAGCATATAGTTTATGCGATACTGTATTACAATATTTTGTTGTGGTTTATATAACATGTATATTATTAAAATTACTAAACTAATTAAGTTATAAAGGTTTCTTATCTGAAGAGTGGTGTAGCTAACATGGGTGACATTCGGCGTGAATTCGAAATTGCCCTATGATTAATTTTATTATATAATTGAGGCCCTAGGCGGACGACCTTTTTGCTAGCAATCCAGCCGAAGTTGCAGCCTTTATTACTTTTTGTAATAAAATTGTCACGCACTTTGCAGACGACCTTTTTTAAAATACGTCCTGCACCTTATATGCATCCCCAGTCATCTACTTTTCGTAACTTTTCGCGAAACACTTAGCGAATTTTTTTAAAAGGATCATATGATCATCTATAGTTCTTAATATAATATTAGTATTATTGTGTTTCGAATCTATAATGTTTATAACATAAATAATATATTTTTGTTATGCAGCATAAAACGCTCATTCATAATATGCCTGCAAAAATGTACGAAAAACACTCGAAAAGTGGCAAAATATGCAAAAATATGCAATAATATGCAGCAAACATATGCCTAGAAAGTTGTAAAACCTTTTCAGTGACGACCAAAAAAGGTCATCAAGTAAATTTTCGTGGCCTTCCTTATTGATCGTCACTATTTATAGTGACGATAAAAACAAATTCTTAAAAGCTTTGAATTAATCTAAGACGAGGCAAATATCGATTAACGAGCGAGGCAAACATTGATAAAATATGCATTTTTCTTAGATTTTGAGTTAAATATAACAGCAAAAAAATGGCTGAAACATACAATTGCATATAATCCGGTCTCTATTCATAACAGAGGAATGAGATCCCGTATCATTAACACAAAAAATGTTACACGTTACTTATTCAAACATGTCACTATCTAATTGTAATAAAAACACGTCAGACATTTTACCAGCAACTCGGGACTAAATAAAATGTTTGGTCTTCCACCATTAATCCAGCATTCAATTAAAAAAACTAACTGAAATCAGCGGATCAGTTGGCAGCTACGATGGCACCAACCGACAAACGCATTAAATTTATAACACCCCTTTTTGCGGGGTTAATTAAATATTCTCGTAGCTGCTGTCTCTTGTCTCGACTATGGCTTGAGATTTAACGATAAAATACCCTCGTATATAAAGCTTAAGGAAGTAACATTTGCTTAGTGAAGCTGTCGTTTAGTCATCTTTAAATCACCCAAAGATATTTTAAATATTCCTAGCCTCACGATGGGATCCTCAGGCATATTTGAAATTATTATATCCTATTATAACACTTAATATGTATTTTATAACACATTAATTCAATTTAAGTAAATGAAATAACTAAATATAGCTGTTATTTTTTTATTTACTTGAATAATACTTGTCTCACTTTCTTCATATTAGCACAAAGGTATAATTAATTGAGCCTATAAAAAGTTGTTATTTATTTTTTCAGTATTCAGGGACTGCATTGTACTGCATTTAGATATTTAATTTTAGCAACGTCAACATTAATCTATTCTACTTCTAAAAAATATTGGGAACTTAAATTTCTATGCCTAACGAACTACTCGTAAAAGTAATAATATGGGAATAGTGACAAATTTGTTTAAAATATGATGAAAAAATGTCGTTTTAAGGTAGTCAGGGTGACTATCAACTGACATCGAAAGCGCATTAGGGCGCCGAGCTGCATTCCCTCCACTGATTTATGCAACGTGCTCCCGCCGGCGCGGGCATCGACACCCGCCTTAATGAACGTACAAGTTACGTTATACTGTGAAATAGCTTTCATTATTTCACGCCAATACTAATAGACTTGTGTCTATGCAGTGGATGTATTCCGCGCCGCGGGTTCGACGGTTGTATTGGTCAGGTGTTTGTTGCTTTTTTTTTAGAAAGTGCTGTTGACTTCATTTAAACATCCCTATTCGTTTTGACGTTAGTTTTTGTATAGGAATTATATGCGATCAAATGCTTTTTTCGTTTCAGTTTTATTATTGATTAAAAAAAAATATTTTTAGAAAAATACTTATTTTTAAAAAGCAATAAAAATTAACCACGATATTTAGTGGAATCATTGTATATAAAAAGACCACTAAACAAAAGAAATAACAATGCGACCGTCATTACAAAACAAATAACAATAAACAGATTGTCTTTAAATAGCCGATACAGAGTTGAGAATTTTAACTTATTAACGTTTCAGTTTTTATCAAGAAATTTATTGGTCGGGACGAAAGAGCCTGTTAAAAGAAAAGTTTGTATGTTAAATCAGCGTTTATTTCAACCTACGTTACGTCGTCTAATGCGTTCTGAGGCGCAATTGATAACGAGTTTGGGTGGCACGTCCCTTAAAAGCCTTATCGGAAAAAAAGTCACTTAGGTACCTAATACTTTTCGTCTTCGAGTAGGATAAGGGATAAAGGCATTTCAATGTTGTACTTATAGTCGTTTTTGTAAATAATTATTTAATATTTACTTGTTAAAAAAATGTATATTTCACAACTTCTATTGTCTAGAAAATTGTTCTAGAAAATTGTCTTTTTGACATCACACGAAATATCATATATCACTTATCTTACCGATGGAACTAAATATTTATTTAAACTGCGTACAATATAATTAAACGCCAATATTAATTATCTGCAGATCATCAAGATAAATGAAGGTTTTCTCAATTAGCCCGGCTCAGTCGTGCGATCACATTAGAAAACCATTCGTCTCGGAGAGAGTTGATCTCGACCTGTTCGCCTATTACTCTATACTTTGCTCCAATTTCGGTCCGAGATCATTTCCATAGAACTCTTTAATGCAATTAATCAAGTACGCAAGATATATTAATTAGAAGTACACGTAACATAATCATAGATATTAATTTTTTGCACAATGTTTTTTAAGTAACAAATTTTTACAAATAAAAGTATTTAATTTGATCTTCGGACTTTATGTTAGGTATGATTTAAACAAGAGTTATAAAAATGTTTAATATCTTTACTTAATAGGCATCATTTAGTTAGTAAAGTTATCCAAAATAATTTTTTCTTTATTAATGTTTTAACAGTTTTGAATACCATTGTTTTCCCATAGATATTGCAATATACCATTCGATTGGAGACCATATTATGTGAACACTGAAGTTTACCATGTTTTACAAGTTGTTTATTTGGTACCTAATTAAAACTATTAAATAGTTGAAGCTTGAATAGTTATTTGAATAGTTAAAGCTTGTTTAGAATAAAATTTGCGTGTATATAATTTACCAATATAAAGAGCAATCACAACATTATAATAGATTGTTCTCGAAGAGTCTACTGTGCCCCTTTCTTATCACTGTTGATTGTAGAGACCAGTGTTGCATGATCTCCCTTGCCCCTGGATCCCGTTCACCAAGGCTTGAGCGGGGACGCGTATTACTGACTGTCACAGATCTCGTTTAATTGGACGTTTATATGTGTGTATTCATGTGAATCCCAACCGGTTTCTACTTGATTTGATGCTTTCTACGTCATACATCGATATTTATGTATGGCCGAGTGTTCCAACGCGTAATGTATGCGTCGAAGCCGTATGAAGTTTATTATGATTTGTGTAGCATTGGCGAAGGCGTGATGGGAGTTTAGAAGAAACGGGCTTGTATCTGTCCTTTATATTATCTCTTATATTATGGAGGTCTTTAGGGTATAGAGACATGAAGTGCTCGTTTAACGAAATAATTATATTACATACTGTATTGTACAATAGCGTGTAAAAGTTCGGCTGATGATCAGACACTAATTATGAAGAAATTAATGTAGGTACATGGTTGTTTATCCAAACGGCGAATAAAAATAACTAACATTTTGCCCATGTGTGCTAGTTTTCTTATAATCATTTTCCTTTGTATTCGATATTCCAGATCAATAAATAAACAATTGAGTCACGTTTAATTTTAAAATAATAAACTCAAACTCATGTATTTGAGTGAAGATTTAAACCTTTGCTTCATCTTGACTTGCTCATTTTACCCAAGTAATTACAAAGTCGAGATCATGTTTTCGGTTCGCGGTCCACATTCATATCGGTGGTGATGTTAAACGCTCGCTGAGTTTGAGATTAAGGATCTGCGAATCGCGTGAGAGAGGACGTCGCTTCAATAGAACAGTATCAGGCCCGTTTTAATTTACCGCTTTCGCGATCCGTGGCAGCGGACGACAGCAAAACTTTTATCAGAAATGCGATAAAGCAATACAGAATTAAGTTCTGTATTTGCTTCCTAAGCGAATTTCATTAGAACGAATTTAACCTACGTTTTAATTTTATGACATAATCTTTTCAAGTTTTGATCTTCTCGACCGATTGTCATTACCTACATTTTTGCATGTAGGAATACAGACATTAACATAAGTAGTAGGGAGTGTAAGAATAGAATAATAAAGTAATAGAGTATTAGGGAAAGTAGTAACTCTTTCAGGACAAAATATTGTTCTTCTATAGAAAAATAACTTAGATAGCATAACTTATTCTCCAGTAACCATAGGCCCGCCCTCCAGCTGCAATCAAAACCTAAGAAATAATCCGTATTTGCACTATTCGCAAAATTGACTCATCGTTTTATTAAAAATGATTTAAAAAATTAATTAAGTAATTATAATGTAAAGACCGCATACAAATATTCGAAGTGTTTTCATTAAAAAAAAAGGTTAAGATACCAGCATGTGAATTTACGAGACAATAAACTTTAATTGTTATACAAAAAATACACTACGTTACGTTTTAATTTCATTGTTGGTGAAAAACTAAAACACGTTCCAGTAATTAAATAGAGTATGATTAACATATTTATCTTAATTATATATTATGTTTAATAGAAAAAAATAATGCAATGGAATGTTATATTTAACAATGAGAAAATATTACTGAAAATATATTTATAGAAATTATTATAAATACATATATTTGTGTAGTAACTCTGGCGTCAAGTTGTAAAAAATGTAATTAATATGCAAAACTATTAAATTAGATACAATTTTTTCACATAAATTCCGCACAATCAATGTGAGTAATTTTTTTCTCGAAATTTAAATGTAGATACTTAGAATTTGTTAAAAGAGTGAAAGTAAAAGAACCATTTGTATACGGATATTATCTTTTCCGTTTCATATAATTTGTCGTTACAGTTTAACTTTCAACAAGTTTGATTAGATTAAAAATTGGGAGAAATAAATGGACCTAACTTACGTAGGTAATGTAATAAGTTTATTAAAAAAACGACTGCGAAAAAGTCGAACAAATAGTAGGTATACATAAAATTGTTTGCTTTTTGACAATTCGTGTTTAAAATAGTAATACAAAAATAATATCAAATATTGCATATACTTTTTAAATAAGCTATGAACTTGTCTACCTATAAATCTTGACTACACATACATATAGGTACATAAAAATTAGAACGATATTACTCTTCTTTTGGTGCAGTACAGTTAAAACACATCACTATGCTTAATTTATAGTTTATATAGCAAAAGAAAATTGCAATTTAAAAGCTATTAAGAAATCTTTTATTACATAATGAATATATTTTATCGCACAAAGGTTTTAGGTCGTTCAAAGCCATTATATGGGTATTACTGCCACCTGTAACTTAGGGCTGGCAAACCTTACGCCTCCGCGACGTTTCAGCGCAAAATTGATTCCCTGATGCTATCTAACCTCCCGAGGGAACGGTGGATAAATAAATACTTTACGATAATCTCCCGAGATCTGAGACAGGCCAGTATTACCGCACGCCGGATATATTATTGCATTTTAATTTCGTGCCCGACACTCCTCCGTCGCATTATGATTGTGCATGATTTAATGCGTTATTGTATATACCCAAATTTTGAGGCCGTAATGAGCGCGATTCGATCTCGATTTCACGCGCTTGTAGTTGTAGGTTACTAAATAATAATTATGTTTTGATATATTTTACAATTGATAATTCCTTTTTATTAATATGGTAAACGTTTTATTTGGCGTTTTTATTAGTTCGGTTTTGTTTTTCAGTTAGGTTAGGGCAAAATTATTTATTTTTTCTTGAATTAGGACACAATGAGAACCCAGAGTTTGTTTAGATACATTGCCATGGCAGCTAACTAGTATAGTATTACTTTTAGGAAAACATGTAATAAATTACTATTGATATTATTATGATATCATGTATACTTTCAACAACTGCCTTAAAATGGTAAATGATCAGTCTCTTACAATAAAATAAAATCTAATAAATATAAATATATACGGTAAAATCACATAGATTGAGCTAGCCCCAAAGTAAGTTCAAGACTTGTGTTATGGATACTAACTCAACGATACTATATTTATAATAGATACATATATGTATAGATAAACATCCAAGACCCAGGTAAATCAGGAAAAAATCGTTTTTCCACCTTGACCAGGCCGGGGATCGAACCCGGGGCCTCCACGTCGTAGGCAGGCGTCGCTACGCCACGGAGGTCGTCAAATACGATGATAAACAAATGAAATAAAAAAAAAATAGTGGAAAAATGTTACTTCACTATTTACGGGCAACGCGAAAAGTTAGATAATTATAAATAAAATGTATTTATTTGATAAAAAATTAAACAGTAGCAAAAGAGCCAGACAAACTAGAACCAATTTTAGATTTGTAAGAAAAAATTTCTTCTTAGAAATTCCTGTAAGTATGTTTTTTTTGTAACTCAAAGTTAAAGAGAGTGAAAGTAATCTCGGAATGAGAATTAGTGTAAGCTCTTTAAATTGAGTAATTTTTTATATTATAAGAATCGTAGAAGTTGCTAATGTGTATTTTTTATACTTCTTTCATTAATTACTCTGAAAGGAACATTAAAAATGAATCGTTTTCAATACCTCATCATTATTGATGTGGAGATACAATTTTATATACAGGTACCTATGTGATATGTATATAATATACAAGAATTTAATACGATTAATATTCAAAACAACAGATTACTAAACTTTTTGGTAGACTCTGTAGACAACGTAACTAAAACAATTTTATGGTAGTTGCTATTCACCACATTTAAATTATAAGCCCGCCTTAATAAATGAGCTAATACATGCATTTACAATGTTTTAGCGTTCGTGCCGATCCGAGATTTTCAATAGCCATGTTGCATAGGAAATAGGCATCTTGCCTTTAGGCTCTGCTGCACTAAATAATGAGTACTGAATTAATTATTGAACTTCGTAGTTTTATGCTTACGATCTAAATAACTACTGAACATCGCAACTGGTAATCGAACGAGCTTTATGCGCTAGCAGGTTTGTATAACTTATCTTTTATACTTTAAATTCATTGTGCTTGAATTAGTTAGATGCTGTCGTCTAGGTTTTGTTTTATGCGTAAATACACAAATAAATTAATCGTTATTAAACAGCGGGTGTGGAATTAATGGCTTGTCGATGTTAGCTTGAAATATAAGGGACACTACTAGTTAATACTAGAGCGTGTCCCTTAAACGTATCCAATAATTATATCTTTCTAGGTGAGAAATTTTAATAAAAATGGTCGAACATATTATACATACATATATGCATAGAACAATTTCCTACAAAGTTTTCGTATCTGTAGTCACCAACTTGGCGGATACAGTACAGTATCTAGATAACCGCAGCGTTTGTATGAAAGAATTTTTTGAAATTCAAATTAAATGAAATAATAAAATATATATTATCTATTAAAGGGTAGCATTAAAGATCAACTTTAATTAGCTGTTTAACACTTGAGGTCATACGATAAAATGTAAGCAATATGGAGGACGCGTCGATTCTCGCCTTTCGCGGCAAAATCTCGTTTAGGTACATCGATAAAAGTTGTAAAATGCAAATGGCTCTAGTGAAATGTTAAGAATCTGACGCCCACGTAAAACATTTGCCGTTATCTTTTTCAAACTACGTTATAATCATATAATTTATAATAGTAATGGGTCGTCAAAATTCCAAACTTCTAAATTACGTTATAAAAATGATCGTGCTGAACTCAATATTGTTCTTTAAGCGAAAGGATAGTATAATATAAAGTAAATTTTTATTATTATAATTTAATCAACAAAGTTCATAGCAACAATGTTGCGGTACTAAGATGCTATAGGCGGGCTTAGTCTTATAATAAGGTTTTTACGACTTTAGCAGATTTCATTTAAAATCAAGGAAGAGCTACACGTAAAAGCTACGTACTTATACCGTAATATTGTACATTAAAATAATACTCCACAGGATCTTAGATCATAAAAAAATTTCCAAGTGCGTGTGGTGCCACGCGCATGAAGGGTTCCGTAGTTTTCATCATGATATGCGGACATTCATTGATATGTCTAATGTTTAAAATTAACCGTGACAATTTTCCTTTTAAATTCATTGTATGTACTAATATTATTAATTTTTCCACATTTTTAGAAGCAACAATTTAGTGGGCAGAGGGGGAGGGACACTTGACTCTAAAAAAATTGATTCTTCAAAGCTTAATATTTCGGATACAGTTCTTCGTTCCTAAAATTTTCCCACACCTATAATATTTTTAAAGGACCTATCCAACGATACCCCACAACATGGGATAAATGAGAATTTTTTTTAAGTATTACTTTACACATTGGGAAGACATACCGAAATTTTTTTTTTTTAAGATTTTATTGTACGACTTTCTCGGCGTGATTCATATTTATACTCATACCGAATCACAGCTTTCTAGTATTAAGGGTCTCGGAGCAAAGCCGCGGATAGACATACAGACAGACAGACGAACACACAGACGGACGGGCGGACTCTGTATATTAGGAGAAGTTTTTATCAGCTTAAAAAAACTTGGCCGAAGTATATATAAGTTTTATAATTGTTTCATGAAAGTTTAATTAATTATTTATTATCATTACTCTGTAATTTATAGGTAGGAGCTTGTGTGTGTAACATGATGCTTTAGCGTATAACATTCTTACTTTATTTTCGGATCTTTCTTTAAAAGACACAAACTTATTATTATATATTTTATAATGTAATATAAGTATATACAAATATAAACATATGAGATCAAGTATAAAAAAGTTACGTTCAACATTAAATAGAAAAAAAAAATTCAATTCATACAATTTGTATAACTTTCCAGAAAAAGTAATGATGCTAATAATTTTTTGCGTCTGTTTCTTCTTTTTTTTCGATTTTAGTATTTTTCAACCGTTTTATCTAAGTGGGTATAATTTCACGGGTATCAAATTTGGTCGATAAATTTTGGGCCAACATTGTAATCAAAGGGTTTATACATATTTATGAGCAATTATTCATGTTGTCTCTGTCTTATCAAAGCTCCTTTCTCTATAAAAGTAGGACTGTCATGAGAAGGAATAAAGAATCGTGTAAAATGATATATTACATTTAATTTCGGATAGATAGAGACTAATAAATCATTTAGATGTTCATTATAGTTTTGTATAATCAAATATAAGGTAAGGTTGTATAATTACATCACTTGATTGGCCTTTCATTATATCGAATACTACATTAATGACAATGAATATCTGTGTAGACAACAGTCTTATAATGTCATTAAGATTACGAAACAAACATTTTCAATTAGTAATATCCATTCAATTATTTAAATTTTAATTAATTCTTTAATGTTATTATTCTGTGTGACATAAAAAAAACCGTAGTATTAACAAATATTTGATTGTTAAAAACAATCTAGACGTCGTTTGTTATATAGACAGGTCGTTATTAGAATATCACAATATGTAAGCCATAAGACACATTTCTCCCGAAATGAGCAGTATGGGCGTTCAGCAGTAAACCATTTTTTTTGCTTCATTGGATTGTATCCGTTACCTGTTACAGGTAGAAGTGCCAATACAGGTAGCTCTTTATTATTGATACGATTGGCATGCATGACGTCATGCTTGGGTAGTTTTTACGTGACTTTCTTTGTGGTTAAATATTCTTACATCGAGCAAGGGACTCATTATATAAAACTTTTTAAAGCAAATGAAATTCTTAATCCCTTATTTACCAGCTAAGATTCTGAGAATAATGGGATTTATAACATTTTTTTTACTACCTTAATATATTATATAAAAATCAATGTTCGTTTTAGTACTCGAAATTCTTTACTAGGTATATTATTTATTTGATTGCCGTAAAACATTTTTAAAATCAAACTCCAAATGTGCTTCGTTCGAGTTGGCTACAAAAGCTCTTTTTGCAATTTATTTTTAACGTCAGCTTACTGTGACTGTAACTGTCACTTTATATTTTATACTTGCGAGAAGATTAGAGGCATAGTATTATTGCCTAAGTAATAAAATTGACGTGCAATGAATAAGTTTTAGACGGTTTTGATACAAGAAAATTTACAGCAACACGAACAAATCCGAGCACAAAGGCTTGTACACATAATCATTCACATCATAAGCCATTACCTTCCACGTTATAGAATTCCGTTAAACGCTAAATATTCAAATGACGCTAATAACTAGAAAGCTCCTAAGGATTTCGGCTTGTTGAACAACTGCAGGTTCGTAAATAAATCACGACGAACATTTACGACACAGCTTCATTTAAACTATAAATAATTATGAGATCATAAACACCAGGTCCGACGCTAAATCAAAACAATTTATGCATGAAAATGTCTTCAAATTGCATCGATGAAACAATACTCTTTTATTACGAATCGAAATTACCGCTGTCAGCCGGTCGTTACTCGTTCTATTGTAGAGTATCGCCCCGATATCTGTATCCGTTCATTTATTGCCCACGTTATAAAATTATATTTTAAAATAACGTTTCAACGTTTATCTTTACGCTTAATTTGCCTCATTTTAAATGTCTCTTGACACATTCCGATTCAAATGATGAATAATAACTTTAAATCGTTGGAATTATTTGCATAAAGCTCGAATTACCGAATAAATATTAAAACAGGAATTCGTTAATGAAGTAACAATATATGTATTTCGGATTCGTAAATTTCGTTTAATGTTGCGAATGGTGATAGGATATTTATTTTATTATTTCGATTATTTTTATCTTAAACCGGGCGAAAAAAGTACTGATACAAGCTATTTTATTTCATACATTTTCAATTATCTTTCATATTAATCGAATGAATGCAATTAATTACAACGTGATTCTAGTGAAGTTAGATTATATTCCTGTCACGTATATGTGTTTAACATTGTTATCTATTAAATTAATTGGATAATTAGAGAATAATTGAAATCGTTTTGCTATTGGTAATAAATATAGAGTCTTAGAAATCAAAATTCTTTCGTTAGCCAGACGAGAGCCGACCGGTTGCGACTAGTGATGTACCCACCGTCGAGGCCAAATGAGACGTGGCATCCGCCGTCCATCCTTACGCACCCCGCGGCTATAAAGGTGCGCCATAAAACGGGTCTCATTTTATGACCATTTGACGAAGTTATATACGTTTTTGAAGCCATTTCTTAGACGAACCGACCATTGTGGTTGCATGACCAGTCCTCGCTGCATTTATGTTATTCGTATTATACTGAAATATTGCGGAACGAATTTATGCTTAATTTTTTGTGCAGAACTTAACAAGAATGCGTATGAACATAAATATTATTTATAGTATTCTACGTCGTTTGTCGTTAGTCTATTATTGTAAGTAAGATCTAATGCTATCGTCGAATAATCGATTTAGGATAATTCGTTTCCGAATCGTGCTCATAGAAAGTAGGAGCTCAGGCTATCGCCGGGGAAATCTGCAATCTCGACAATGCTGTATCAATATTCATGCTTCGGTCGCGACCCCTACTATTTGCATAACTGCACATTGCATTCTCTCGGTTGCAACTGTTCTATTGTTTTATGATCTAAATGACCACGCGATATAGGGATAGTCACGATAAGGATGTAAACATACATAGGTCCTTTCCGATTTCATGTACGATATTCGGTTTATATAGATTGTGATGCAGCGGCGCTTCAATTCAATTTATCACGATAAACGGGTATGGTCCCTTCGAGTTATCGAAGCTGCCTTTAAATCTAAGCTCGTGGCCGCCAACGACTACGACAGGACGACGGTGAGCCCGCAGCAAGATAAGATCGGCTCCCATAGTGAACAGTACGTCAAACTCTTCTTTACTAGTTCGGTCGTTTTCAATATCAGATTAGTACAATGTTGAGTTATGCACAGAAGTTGGACTGGATATCACGATCATTGTATCTAATAAATAAAAAACCAGTCTAGTGAGTTCGACTCGCTTGGCAATCGATTTAAAATGTAACCACGAATGGAAGATACGTGTATACCCAAAATGATACCCGCTGATAAAACCTACGATGTTTCTATGAGCGAATATGTCGTTTGTTTTATTTAATTTATTAACATATTTTTTTTACAATAGGAGAAATTTATTTCGCCATCAAAATGTTATTATGAGAAAACGATATCTATAACTGGACTTAACATTCATAGACGTAACATACTTTAAAGCTTTGGACAAGATATGTGTACATAGCAATAAATTATGCTTAATGAACCCTAAAAGTAATATTTATGAAAATTTTCTTCTATGAATAAAAAATAATATAATTTTATCTCTTAATGTATACAATCATAAATATTAAGAGAGGAAATTATGTACATATATTTTTAATTTCAAAATGATATATTGATTATGATTTAAGTAGTAAGAATTATCAGGGGATACGAGGTTTTAACGAACAAAAACGGGTTAATCTTGCCTGCAAAACTTTTAATAGGTTAAAAAATATGGTAGTAGGTATATCGCTATCTTAAATATTACATCGATCTATACTGGACAGCAATTAGGAGTATGTAAACACCCATGCGTAGGTACATAATTATGTATTTCAACTATTTTTATGTTTTCGACGTAAATCTTTAATAATATTACTAATATAATATTTTAATAAATGCGAATGTGACTTTGTTTACTTATTTGTTTGTTTTTTTTTTTTGCTTTAGCGGCTAAAGTATTAAACCGTTTGGCTTTCAATT